>JAQIWP010000307.1:0-29503 GCA_034695525.1 Euzetes globulus
TCTATCTCTCTCTCTCTCTCTCTCTCTCTCTCTCTCGCACTCACTCGCTCATTCAAAATTTAATATTACTTTTAGATAAAATCAGAGATTCGATAAAATTGATGAAAAAATCATTTCATTTCATTGGTTTTTCTGACTAATCATCGAATAAAAGAAGTGGTCATTTGCTTTCATATAAAAGTTTGTTATTTTAGTTATGATTGTAACACAATTCCAAGTTAATAAAAAAGTAGCAAAAATATGAAATATACATTCAATCTAATCTCTTGTGAGTTGGCTCAACATTTTCGCTTATTTTCTTCTTAACTTAAAGTTTTTCAAAGCACAAGATTTCCGGTAAATTACTTTGAAATAAATGCATTAAAAGGTCATATATTTTAATTTTTGGGCCGTTATTCAGAATATTTTTTTGTTTATAATTTGAGTCATACTTTTGTCAGTTATTTCATGCAATCCTAATGAATGTTCCGGAAAGTCGATAGAAATTGATTCAACTGTTTTCCTGTCCAAACCTATTCATTTCTAATGAATGTAATTGCGAACAAACTTCATTATTTACCAAATCTATTGACCAAATTCTATTGAGGAAACGCATCAATAGCTTCTTAAATAAAAATAAAGGAAAATTTTCAGAATTTTAAAAATACATGTAGTGATTATCCCTTCTACCTATACTCTGTATTTTAAGGATTTAGCTTCATTTGGGAGAATTTTTCAAAATTTCGGCCATATTATAGATCTTATATTAATAAATTTAACCTTGAAACTTATGAGCTTAATATGTGTGCTTGAAATTGTCAGTAATATTGTCATGCTCTTTTTCAGTATTTATGGACATATAACACATCAACCGTAATTTTATACTATGACCCGATATTGTCAGGTTTCGCTACACAAATGACAGCAACTGTTGTACACAAATTGAAGGGTTTTGCTCGAAATCAAATTTTACCGAATCGTTTTAAACCTCCTATTGTCGCGCAATTGCGTTCAAAAAAGATGTCTTGGTTATATAGGCAAAAGAAGTGTATAAAACAAGGGTTTGCCTCAAACCTAATCCGCACTACATTTACACCTTTTAACTAACTTAACTTAACCTAAATAAAATTAACCGAAAAACAGCCTTACCTCTTTTTCATAGACCTAGCATTAGCCCTTTCCATAGACTTAACATGGGATTTCCCCCCCCCCCATAGACTTAACACTGGATTTTTCTCCATAGAGTTAGGATGGGATTCCCTTCCATTAGACTTAGTATGGGATTTCCCCCCCATAGACTTAACATTGAATTTATTTCCATAGACTTAACATTGGATTTCTCCCCATAGACTTAGCATGGAATTCCCTTCCATAGGTGAGTGGGTGGGTGGTAAAACGACAAAACTATATACTACATATTTCGTAAATGTAATGAAAAAGGCTGGACTACTAAGTAATTGTCAGGTTTGATAAAAATAACTAAAAATACTGACAGAAATGTTCAAAAAAATAATCCCAAACCTTAAAATTAAAGCCCTAGCGGTTGTTGTCTATGGGCACTACAGGTCATGAATTAATCTCATTCTGCTTCTAATTAATGAATTTATTATATCTATTAATTTTCCATTTTTTAAATTGTTCCTAATTAAATGTGTTAATTATTTAATTTACTGCCATTCTTAAGAAGCAAACATTAATTAAATTAATTTAAATTTAATTTAAATCATTAATCAAATTAAAGTCATTTTGAATTTAAATAAAATTCATGTCTGAAACCTGAGATATTTATCTTTAAAATTGGATTTCTTTATCCACTTCTGCTTTCCTATTGTTAAATGATTTCTTATATGTAACTCTAAACTAATGTTAATTTCTCAACGATTTTGTTATATTTGATTTTAAAACAGTCAAACCCTTAAATGATTTCACTTACCATTTGTTACAAATGTAGTGAAAAAAACTAATTTTAATAAAAATTCATTGAATGCAAACTTATTGTTGAGTTTTGAAATAAAGAAAAGCAATTCAAATAATTCTCTGAAAATAGAGTCGTAAATAGAATTGAGCCTGAGCTCCAATGAGCTCCACTTTTATTCATAGCACTCGTTTTCTCTGTAATCTTGGAAGGAATTCAATATTTCACAAATCGATAAAAGTTCAGCGAAAGGTTTTTCAATCGGAAGAAATTATATTTTCGATATTTTATAAAATTCTTAACCAAAGACTGGAAAAATTAGAATTTTTTATCAATTCTATTCTTTTTGAAATTCTAAAACAAAGCAAAAAAAGCAATAAATGCTCTTTTTATAAATTCTCAACAATCTTTTCTTCTTCAATATAAATGAGTATTTGTGGCCTGACTTCAAAACTTGCTCGAATAGAGGCTTAATGATAAATATTCGGTTCTTTTATCTGCCTTTTATTCATGAAATATTCACATTATAAGACTGACTACGAAACAGATGAGCAAAATTATCTGAACAAAAAAAATCAAATTCTCGACTAAACAAATGATAGTTTATTCAAAAGAAATAGTGTTTTGCCTTTAAATCGATGCTTGCATTTTAAGATCCATTATCTAATCTAAACTAACGCTTTCACATTTTTCTCATAGTTATCATGAGAATCATCATAACTGGGATATCTTGGAAAATAGTAAAAAGCCTCTAAAATTAATGGTTGTTTCCGCAAACCATCTATACTTATTTAGACCAAACCTTTACTCTTGATAAGTTCTCAAAATTAGTTGACGATAACACTTACGATGCGATCACTCATCAAACCGGTGAGTTTATTTATATGTTTATAAGGCTGGTATGGTAACAAAACTATCTAGATTACTTTGAAAGTAAATATCCTGCTATCCTCTTGATCTATATCTCTTAATGTTTCATTGACTAAACGTTAAGGTTGTAAGGGCATTCAATCAGTTTCAAAGAAGTACAATTTTACTCTGTCACACATTGTTTATTATAATAATTGAATGAATTTACAAACAGAACCACTATTCAAGTTGATCTTTTACTCAGATAATTTTGAGTCACAGCGTAAAATTGAACTCTTTTCACACTGGTTGAATCCTGAGTGCCATTATTTTTTTAGTCAATGAAAAATTAAGAGTAACGTTCCCTTCAACACAATTGAAGCTTCAATTCTTAAACATTGATTGAGTTTTTGGACATCGGATAGCAGAATATTTACTTACAAAGTAATCTAGATAGATTTACTACCTTGCCATCCTTCTAAACATATTAATAAACTTACGATTTTATGAGTAATCGCATTGTTAGTTCAATACAGCATTTGTTTAATATATCCATCGATTTAAACGAATGGAATTTCTATGTTTTGTGTCCCAATCGATGTTAGCAATGATTTCCATTGTTCTCCAATCAATAAACTAAAAATAGACCAGTTTTTCGCCAAAAGTTTTAATTCAATGTACAATAGACATATATCGAAATACAGAATGTGCAAGTTCATTATTGAATTTAATTATTTTTACTCAGATGTTATTCTTTTTTATATTATAATTTAGGAATCAAATACTATGAAAAAACTCTTTTCAATTCCTATTCTGAATCTTTGATTATAAAGATTTATTTGAAGGGTAAATCTAAATTCTCGAACATTGAAAATAAGAGATTATCTTTGGCTTATAAGTTGCCTAGTTCACTTTGAATTCACATTTCTGTTTTTATAATAAAAACGATGTTCCAATGCTTTCGGTATGTGTGAAATTTTATGAAAAATTGCAAGATTATTTATTGATGGTATATTAAATTTCTTTGTCAAATAGTTTCTAACATTTTAATTAATTAATAAAACGAAAATTAATTAAATTTGAAGTGACTTTTATCGGCCTATGTTTGAGAAAATGGTGTCGCAAATGAGTATTGAGACTGACTTTAATTTCTAGTGTCAGTCAAAGTTTCATTTT
This sequence comes from Euzetes globulus, assembly GCA_034695525.1. NCBI lineage: Eukaryota > Metazoa > Arthropoda > Arachnida > Sarcoptiformes > Euzetidae > Euzetes > Euzetes globulus. The sequence continues at coordinate 3,920 of JAQIWP010000307.1, forward strand.
ATGTATTTGTAAAGAAGAAATTTTTGAATATAAAGAAAAGAGTTACTCTCTGTTGAAATACATTTGTGCAAAAGTTGAGCCCAAATCTAAATCGTTTGTGACAGGACTGACACTTCAATTTATAATTTCTCTGAATCTCATCCACTATTCATTTCAATTTATTGTGAGAGCACTCTATCTGTTCACACATAACATTATTACAAAAGTCTTCAATACATCTGTCGTTTCAAATCCATTCTATGCATAAATTTGGTAATTTCTTATCAAAGAGAATAAGACATTTCTTAAATGTCACTCATTTTTAGCAATCATTTTACCAGAAATTGGGTTTTACTATATTTTTGAAATATATGAATAAACGAGTTCTCCTTGGGCATATTTCTATAATAATAACACCATTTATAGCTCTAATAAATCATCAATTAATTTATTGATGATCATGATTGAACATGACATATCTTTAAATCAATGAAAAATATTTAATAAAAATTTGCTTGTGTAAGTTGCTTTTTGACATAAAACAAGTCTTAAATGAGCATATACCGGCCCTTTATAGGCATTTTCTTGTTATCTAGACTCTTATGATAAATGATTCTTCTTCAAAGTCTCGGTATTTAAACTTAAGAATACATCAATACATATGAAAATGATTATGTTTTGCTATTCTTATCTAAAAATATTGCATTGCAGTGCAATACAGAGCACATACTTTCAACTCTTTTGTATTTTGTTTAAGAAATATGAAAATGGTTTTATCGTCGAAATGCATGAATTTTAAAATTAATGTATATTTGATTTTTCTATAATATAACCTGTCCTATAAATTTTTCCAATAATACCAGGAACTCGCTATTCCTTCACGTTATCGAAGACTATTGTATTGTTTTTGTAGAACAGACCTAAAGTAGAATAAAGTGATGGCTAATGAAAGTGATTAGTAAAGTCGTGAATGGCTATCAATGTCTCCATAATATGTCGTGAAATTCATACAAAAGTGTTTCATTTTGTAAGAAATAATATGCTTTCCAGGTTTCATATTTCAAGATTTTCTAGATAGATTTCAAACAATTATGCAAAAAAAAACTTCAATTTGACACAAGTTAAATCTGACTTTATATCGAATTATAGAATGTGAAAATAGACAAGGGTGAATTAATAGGAACACTATATATTAAATAGGCTTAAAATCATTAGTCGAGTAAGATTAATTAAGCATGCTTCCATTTGCATCATTCAATTAAATGAATTTCAGGATATTTAAAACTATTGTTTCATTCATAATGACTGAATATTTTGTAATTTTTCACAAATGGAACAAGAATAAAAATAAGCCACAATTTTTCTTGTAATCTTATTTTTTCATAAAAAATAATATAACAAGTTAATAAATCTAACAATTTCTTGACAATTTTTTTTCAAAAATGAAAAAAGTATCTGAAAATTCTATACATAAAAACAAAACTTATTTCTTGGAGTCAACAAAATTTTGAAACTTACTTCTTCAAGGATACTTTTAAAATAATACAAAATATATCCCGAACAAATTCAATGTTCTATAAAAATTCTATCGAAATGTATAGACATCTTGCTTAAGAGTCAATAATCTTGAACAAATCCCACATATTATTGAAAGTTAAAAAGTATATGTTTAATCAGAATTTAAGCATACATATAGTCTTGCTACTATTATTATTTTATTTGAAAAATGCATTTAAATCTTTTTCTTATATTTCCAAACCATTAACTGAATAAATGATAAAATTTTTGAACATTAAAAAATACTTTAACTGCTCGAATGAAAAGCGAATTTTGATTCGTTTAAAGACTATAAGAGTTATATAACTCATCAAATAATTTCGATAAACGATTAATAAGTTGAAGGATTGATTGCATTTATGGCTTTGATTTGAACCGATTCTTATTTTTCCAATATTTTCCTAAAAAATTCGTAAAATTTTATTCAATTCAATATCAAAAATATTTGATTAGAAAACTTTCAAATTTTATTTCTTTTTTTCTGTAATAAACTTTTACATTAAATTTTTAAATTTTTATTTCAAAAGACATTTCAAAGATTCATATTTTTAAATCTGATTTTTTAAATAAAATATGAATTGAAACAAAAACGTCTGAAAAAATGTCTAAACTCTGATTCAATTTGCGCTTTTGTTAGAGGTTTGCAATTTGTACGGTAAATAACTTTTTACAAAACAGCTTGAATATGCTTGAATAAAAAATGGAATGTTTTTTGAAGAATTTAGTTTTATTTGTTTGGTCAGAGAGTTGTCTCAATTGTTTTCTTATTTTGAGCCCAACTGAAGACAAAGAAAAACAGAATAAACTTTTTAAAAATGTCAGGAATTTTTGATTGAATAATAGATACATTTATTGGTTTCGTAAACTTTATCTAGCTGAAACCTTTAATTAAAAATTATTACAAAATACCATAAAAGTGTTTGAATAACAAAAGCAAATGGTTTTAGACCCCCAGCCTATGAGCCCCTTCTCTCTATTAAATAAAAGACAGTATTTCACCATAAAATATATGAAAATTCTAATGGCTTTCATTGGTATTCCATTAAATTTCCACATTAATTATGTGCTCCGTTTATAAATTAATGGTGTCGTGCAAAATCAATTTATTGGACTTATTTTGATTTTATTTGCATTTACGTCAATTCACACAAAAACAAAATAAAATCATTAGATTAAACCCTTTGGAAAAGCGCCGATTTTTCATTATTTTCGTTGCTTTCATGTCATTTATCTTTTATTATCATTTAATTCTAATTTTATCAATTATCGATCAATTGGGCAAGCTCAATATCAAATGACTAGTATTATATTTTTATTCCCCAAATTGCATTTTAAGTAATTAAAACTTAAACAAGGTTAATATAACTAAATAAATATAAAGGAATTTGACGATAAGGGAGATAATTTGGTTGCACAAACTTCTCTTATAAATCTTGTTGGGATATGTTCAGGCAAATTTGGTGTAAAGGAATAAGTTTAACGGACATTCCTCTTATTCCGATTCTATTATGATACATCGCTCTTTTACTATCATTTATATCCGAGGTTTGTTTCCTTATTTCTTATTCCGTTATTAGTCTAACAGAACCATAGCTACTAGAGCATAATTCTATTAGTTATATTAACTGAATTTCGTTATTAACGAGACTCATAAACCCGGTCACATTTCTTTTGCAACATTATTATTTAATCTGACAGCCTTTCCTTGGATTTGATTAGTTTCACAAATACATAAGTTGTGTCAAATCTCTTATTGAAAATTCACCAGAGAATTAAATTAGAGAATAAGCTTCCACAATTTATTCGTATTTCATTCAGCTTTTAAATTATAAAAATGAAAACTCAATTTCCTTCAATTTCTTCTATTAACTGAACTTTAATTGAAAAAAAGGTTTTATTCCTTTCTTTAAATTGAAATTAAATGTTGTGAATGTGAGTGGAGGCCATCCCTACGACTATACCCTAATTAGTTTATTAGCTAAGATTTGGTGATGCGATTGGATTTGACAAACACCTAATTTATGGAATTATCACTTATATTGAACACAAATAACATAGTATAGAACTGACGACAACTAATGCTGGGTCAGGGTTGACCAAACTTGACCACTTTAGGGAGCGTTACGCACTTTATTTTGGTCAACATTTTTAGCCATATTCATCTTAACTAATGTGTTTGGACAAATTTAGTTTAAATTGCTCTAAATTAGATTTCAATACTTTTGGCTAAATTGCTTAAAATTGAATGAAATGGTTTAACAATGAGAAAAGGTTGAGGGTCTATTGAGGCTTCGAAATACCAATGTAGTAAGTTTCCAAACCATAGCCACAGTATGAATGCCTCCCCTGAGCCACTCTGAGATAGATTCAGATCACAATTGAATATATGACAGGAGATAACAAATAGAAGGTAAAATCCATTACCGCCTCTTCTCAATCAATAATAACAAATCTGTTCCATACATGTCTTCGAATTTGGTGCCAATTAATAATCGCATTAATGATATCGAATCCGACTTATGTCTCATTTTTTCTACTTTTGTTCAAAATTTTGTGAGTTTTCAGTTATTTCACTAATAATTAGTAGTAATTATATATAATGTGCTATAAAAAGGGAATATTCTATGAAAAGACAGTCACGAAAAGCAAGTTTTACTGAAGAAAAGTGACATAAAAATAAATGGATTGCAAGAATATTCTATTTAAAATGAATAGTTTATAAAATCCTAACCAGTAATTCATTTAAAATTATATATATATATATATGTTGGATCAAGTCATTATTTTCAACGATTGTTCTTAACAATGAACAGGCACATAATTTAGACTAAATTACAAGAGTTTGACAATTTATTAGTCAGACAATAATCGTGACGATAAGAACAGGTGTCATACTTCCGACCTCTCCATTCAATTGGAAGCAAAGATTGCTGTTTGAAAATGTTTTTGTTAAATATTGGAATTGACTTTTGTTTTTTGATGGTCTCGTGTTTGAATGTGAAACACTTGAAGAGATCATTAGGAAAAGTGTTACTATTTGTGTCCATTATGTCGACCATTAAATTAGTCCTCTCTATGAGTATACGGACCACTAAATTATGTGAAATCAAAATCGATTTTCGCTTCAATACTATAATAATACTTAAGAAGTCTTTCTTATACAACGGATTTTTTATTTGTTTTTCTAATGAAATACAAGTGAATAGAAAATTACGGGTTTATAATACATAATGAAAGATGAAAATGAAAACCAAATTCATATTCGAAATGATTAACGATTTGCTGAATAAAGAATCGTTGTGTAAGTCTATAGTCGAGACTAGACTTTTGTCATTCATTTAAGTCAGTATACAATTGAAAGACGCCTCAGTTTTTCAAACATTTATCTCAATATCGGCTGACATTTGTATTGATTTTCTTCCATTGTCTCACATATTCACACATTTGGCACACAATTCACTGAAAATATTATCTAGCAATGAAAGACAATTAATGCCATTAACATAGATATGCACTCTTTCACCCTGTTCACTATCATTGATTTTCATATATATATATATCCTGATTGAAGAGTAGGCAATTTTTTTAAGTTTGAAATTATCCAATGACAATATATTCAGTTTATTTCAAGGGAATTCTGCGTTATCACCTTGAATATATATATATGAATATGATTTTATGGAAAGCCGTTGACGTGAAAATGTTTTACATTTATCGTGAATTTAATTAATGAATAAAGTCAGCCGAGTATTAACTTTTAGTGTCTGGACTGCTCCTCATTTTTGGGACTGAGTCAAAGATAGATCAGTTTTGGAAAACTGCATAATAAGCGCTGAAAATAATTATTTTAATCTAATTAATGGCTGAAAAGTTGTAAAAATAATTGCAATCATTCACTACATTAAAACACTTATTTCTTCTAAAATAATGTAAATTCAGTGGAGACAAAGTGGAAATTGGTCTAGAATATCTAAACTAATTACCAGAATCTGTTTAATAGTGTAAATAATTATTTTTGGCTCTATTTTATAGCAAACACTTTAGTCTAATGTCAGACAAATATCTCCAATGGCTTTACTGCTGAAGATAGTGTCTCACACTTTATTCAATTGTTTGTTTCAACTGATGATTGTTTGAAAAAAATTAAGTCATTTCTATTCTTTTCCTGATTTTTCACTCAAACAAATTGCACCTTTCCAGCCACTTCTGCCCAAGGGGGGATCAAATGTACGTTTAAAATGCTTAATTTTTTGTTTATAACGTGCACATTTTAATGCGAATTTTGTAGAGCATTTTCACTAACTTCAAATATATACTGAGCATTTAAAATGAAATTTAAAATAATTAAACGAATTCGACAATCATTTAAAAAGAATAAAAAGGCTTTTTATTACTTACAGTTTTATCACATTTTTATTATTTGACATAAAACTTCTTAAGCAGTCTTATCGATAAATTGTTGATATTTTTTCTTAAGGAATGTTATGTTCGACAGAAATGACAAAAAAATAAGAATAAATTGCAATAAAGAATAAGGAAAATAAGCCACCGTTAGAATAGATCGGCTGAAAAGATCACACCTGTCTCTGGTTGTCAGTGCCTTTAATTAAACAACTGTTTGGTCAAAACACTAAAGCGATGTTCTGCTTATCTTTTTACTACCCTTTTAAGCCAATATAAAGGTCCGGACCTTATAATCGATTAGTCGGGGGGGGGGAGAGGGACCATATATGTCGATTATAGAGACTTAGCAACTAACACAGAGGTGGCCAATGAAAGTTTTTTCAGGAAGATATGCGGGGGGAGGGGTATTTTGCTAAAAGTGCTGGTGAGGGTATGGGGGAGGGTAAAATGGCGGACGGAAATAGCGTCGAAAACGGCCATTTTCTTCTAAAATAGGCTTATTTTCTGTGTTTTTAAGCATAAATTAGCCTTATAAGGCTATAATAAGAGTATTCTGTAAGTTTAAAGGCTTAATTCCTACAAATAAAGAACAAAATGGCGGATTTACCGGCCGACATTTGAAAAATGTCTGATTTTTGGCTAACATTACCAAAAAATCCTAAAATTTCCCCCAAAATATGGCCAGCTTGCTTCGCTCGCCGGAGCTTCGGGGGGGGGGTAAGTTGGTATTTTCAGTTTACGGGGGAAAACGAAATACAGTCCCCTATTGGCCACCTCTGAACTAACAATAGTCCACTTGTCTTTTAGTCGACATATGAAGGTTTCAAGAAATGTATTCTTCTAAACTGTAACAAAGTTCAATTTTCCAGAACTTGATTTATTTATCTATTTTTTACAATATTTATTGATTAAAATGACGGGTCATTGCATTGAACCGACTATTAGGGGTCCTTCTAATCAATTAGTCTGAAACGGGTGTCCTTATAGTTCGATTAGAAGGTCCTGTGAATCAACTGATTGTTTACTACCGAAACTCCCGAAATTGATTATAAGGTTCGGCCCTTCTATAAGACTTAAAAGGGTAATACTATTATTGCAACAAAACTTGTGTACCATTTCTTTCGCAAAAACTAATTTCTCTGTTTGTAATCGATTGACGCTTTCATTGCATATCAACAACAAAAATGAGAATAATTAACGATTTCGTTGATTTCAGTTGACATTTAGGCAATTGATTGATATTTTCTGAGTTGAAAAATGAAATTCATTTCATAAAACACAAAAAGAAAAATATTATTTACATTCAAATTATGATTAATTCTGCTTTTGATTAATTAAAATTCTTTGCGTTTACCAAATATTTATGTTTGAATTCAAACTAAAACTAAAAATTCATGACTTCACTAATTATCGCATTTAGAAATGATTTGGGGTATTTTACTCAAGTATAACCTATCAATCAGAGTAGGTGGGGAGGTTACGACAGTTTTTACCCAATTCTTTAGAGGCTCTGAATATGTTATGATTGATGGAAACAAAAGTGACTCGAATGTTGAAACGACAAAAACTGCTATTCATATATAGAACTGCAGAGTTCTTCACTATATTTAACTGTGTTAACTATGGAATAAATAATCTGATTTATAAGCTTGGTAATTAGTGCTAAACCATTGGTAGACTCTGAGAGTAAAATCACTGAATTATAATCGAAAATTAACCTCATTTTTAAAATTACTTTCGATTCAAAAGTCTATTTCGTTTTTACTTTCGTTTAAACTTTAAAGGACTCGAAGTGTTATTCAAAATAAGTTTATGGTTCGGAATAAGGAACACATAAATCCTTTGGTTTAACCAAAACACTAACATTTCGTTGAATTTTATACTAAAACGACTACTTTTCACACATTTAAACACAACTAAAGCAGAAGTTTTAAAAATATTTATAAATAAAACATCGAAGACTTTGTTGAATAGTTTTATTTCAAGTGATAAATCATTTGTTTGTTTTCATCAAAGCATATTTGAGAACAATTTTTCAATTTTATAATTAAATTCGCTTCACAAACTTGTGCAAGGCTATCTTGATAAATTGAGAGTATTTTGGTTTGATCAATAAATCCATAAATATCTAGCTATGACCGGAATTGTTTAGGAAAACTGAAATGTTGTGATAACAATAGGAGTGCCTACTTCTGGTTTTAATGTTTTGATCTTGCTAAAATTCATATTAGAAGAAAGAGATAAAAGAATCTCAAAGGACTTGACGTTATGCTTCTATAGACCCTTTGAATAAAATATTTTGTCCTTTTTGTGAGAATCAATCATTTTTTTATATGAAAAATTTGAAATGAAAGGTAAAAGAAAGATAAAAGTGAAACGAATTCAATTCTAAGCTCATCGATTGAGAAAAGCAGGGATGTCCAAAGGGAAGGGTATTTTGTTTTAAAATATGTTCTGGATATATAATCAAGAAAGGGGCTTTTTTCCTTACAAAATAATGGTAATAAGGTTTCTTTAAATTTTCGAAAATGTAAGGATTGGGTCAAAAAATTGATTGTTCATAATTACTTTTTATGTTCTGGGTTTAGGCTCCTTTGGTAATCAGTGATTAGACTTTTTTTATGAAAGAAAAAATACCTCCTATTAGGCATCAGTGGTGGAAAGCAATACTAAGACATAAGTCAAACAAAATGAAACAAAAGTCAATATTAGAAGATATTCTGCAAATAATTCATTTTTCCTAAAATAATAGCCAAACGACCGGATTATACGAATTATTACTTCGGAAAATCAGGGTTTACTCGGTTCGAGTGTTTTTTTCGCTCAATTCAAACATTGATTGAGTTAACACTAATCTGTTCCAAATCGAGTGATTGAGAGCGTTATGTTTTTTGTCAAATCATATTTAGTCTGAACTAACGATAAGAGTCAGGCATTTAAAACCTAATCCGAGTCCGAACTCAATATTCATTTTCTTTATTGTTTTGTCTGCACTCCAATGGTTTGCACGAAAACACAATTACTGAATGAAGAGTTGAAAGACTGGATCCTCCAATAATTGGTGTCTCGTCTAGACTTTGTTCTCTAAATACTAATAATGAAAACAAAGCAAAAAACAACTATAGAATAGAATTCTGTGGAATAAATTTTTATTTCCTCCAAATTGATTTGAACAGACTGTGATTGATTTACTAACTTCAATTTAGTTTTTAAATCTTGATTCAAAAGCTAACTGAAAGTCGAATGAATTGTGTCAAGGGTAAAGTTTGTTTCAATTTATGCTTTGATGAGAATACTGTACATACAATATATACTTTTCTTTAACTTAATGGACAATACATAGAATTTTGTAACTTCTATTAGGAAATGAGTCACCATGTATATTTTAAAAATTTGCCCATCCCAGTTTTTAAAATTAATTTATCTATTAGAAGAAAAGGCAAATGTAACTAAATTGGGAGCCTTTCGAAGATGGGTATGAGCTGGTCAAGTTTACTAAACTTTAACTACATTGATTCCTTTGATATCTAAGTCATAGTTATACAGTATAACTTATACTTAAATATAGTAACCTTTCTTGCCTGGCTACCTGGCTTTCTGCAATAGAAATAACGTGGAATCTTCAGACTCAGAATGGGATTTTTCAGAACTATACCTGTTCTTTTCCATAGATTTAGCATGGGCTTTTCTCATAGACTTAACAGCGGGCGGGCATACAGACTGACAAAACTACATTCTTTACAGTCAATGTTGTGAAAAACGCAGAGAAACGGAGAAACCCTTTCAAATATTTCCACCAAATTTTCCCGATTTTCTACCATTTTGTCGGTTATTTTTATCAATTAAACTGTATTTAAATTGAATTTAAAGCAACTTTAACTAAATTAAGCTTAATTTAACTTCATTTAGACAGAGATAAGGAAAAAATGACAACTTCCGGCCGGAAGTCCCAATCTTGGGAAATAACCCCCCCCCTTAAATCCCATAAGTTTCGAAAAATCCACCATTTTACCCTACCCTTATAACCCCCTTAAGTTGTGGACCTTAGCTACCCCTGACTATAATGTTCCTCGATTTTGTCCCTAAGTTGGTCACTAACTGTAAATCATGTCTTTATTTATATGGCAAATTAAAATTTTTAGAGGGTATGGGTGGGGTATTTTGCCAAAAGTCCTCAGGGTATGGGATAGGGTAAAATGGTGGACGGAAGTAGCGCCGGAAAAGGCCATATTCTTCTAAAATAGGCTTATTTCCGGTTTTTAAGCTTAGCCTTATTAAATTGGCCTAATTAGGCTATAATAAGGCTATTCTGCAAGTCTAAAGGCTTAATTTCTTCAAATAAAGAACAAAATCACGGATTTTCTGCCGCCATTTGCAAAAAAAAGATCTAATCTTTGGCTGACATAACCTAAAAATGCTAAAATTTGCCCAAAATATGGCCGGAGTTTGGGGGGTAGGGTATTTTCCCTTTACGGGGGGGAACGAAATATAGCCCACTATTGGTCATCTCAAATTTATATAAAGAATTTATTTGGTCGAAATCGAAATATTGTTAAATTTGAGTAAAGCATCTACACATTGTAATTTCAATTCTTACAGAAAATTCAAATTCAAATCATTTCAGAATCTCTTTGATATTGATTGACATAATTTTGATAAAAATTCAAAACTATTTAACACTTCATTCGTTTTGTTAGAAAATGTGATCCAATAACTCAAAGGCATGAATCGTGTCTGAAATAAACCGATAACATAAAGAATCGGAATCTCTGACTCATTTCAAAACAATAGAAAAGTAAATCGACTCTCAATTGTTTGAATAGACTTACAATTCTAATCACAGAATTGCAATTTTATCCGAATGTCAACAGTTTTGTATTCTTCAGATATCAAAATAACTTTAAAATTTATATTTAAATCAGAGTTCAACCAAGGTTCAATCTGAAAAAAGTTCAATGAGAAAACTTTCAAGTGATTTGATAAAGGATAAAAATAGTTTTATAAGTCGTCTAAATTTTTGAAATTAAGTTAACTAGGCAACAGAAAATGGTTTGAGAACAAACTTATAAGCACTACATTTATAATTAATTATTTACTCTATTAAACACTAAATCCCTGTTGAATACCATGATTGATTATCATTGACAAGAATTTTTCTGATATGTAGTACCGAAATAACTTCGAAAGATCCCCATGTTAAGTCTGCGTATAAAATATCGAGGAAGTAAATATTGTGGAGTCGTGTTTAAGGCAAACCCTCGTTCTTAGATAATCCCCGTTATAGATTGGAATTTAATAAATTTACCAACTTGTAAATATTATATTTTATTATATTATATTATATTTTTCATTCTAAGATTAATATTAAGCATAAAATTATTATTGGAAATAAATTCAAATAATATTTTATTAATTTTTTTTTGTTTAATTTAAGCTTGTTTATTTTTGGCGATAAAATTCTATTGAATTTGTTAAAACTACCAAATAAAATTTTATTTATTTGCTTCAAGTATTTAAATATTATTATAAATAATTTAGAGTAAAATAAAATAAAAAATAAAAGATGGAATTATTTCGCCGAGACTTATATTGCTAAAATTTGCGAAAAAATTGAATAAAAAAATAAAATTAGCTTTAAAAACAATTTCCATATTTTAGTCGTCCATTCCGTTCAAAACCGTTCAAAATAGGCTTATTTCCGGTATTTTTAAGCTTAAATTAGCTTATTTAGGCTATAATAAGGCTTTTATACAAGTTTAAAGGCTTAATTCAATCAAATTAATAACAAAATGGCAAATTTTCCGACCGGCATTTCCAAAAATGTCTGATTTTTGGTCGACATTACCTAAAAATAATAAATTTCCACAAAATATGGCCGGCTCGCTTCGTTCGGGGGGGGGGTGTTGGGTATTTTTAGTTTACGTGGGAAAAAAATACAGCTCCTATTGGCCATCTCTGTACTAAACTAAACTAACCTAACCTAGCCTAATACGATATCGGAAAAATCTACAAATCTCGGTCATTGTTAATTTCTATATTTTCCTATTTCAATAATTTCTCCAAAAAGAATCTTTTAGTTGGGAGAAACATTCTCAGGAAGTTTCTTTTTCGGCATCCCTAGTGGTATTATTTACTAAATTATATACAGTTGACTAACTAAAGGCTATTAAAGAGAGTGACTAGTCTAATTATTAATGTAACAAAAATGTAAACTGTTTTTGATTTTTAAAATACTGTATTACCTCACATAGTGCGGCATGCCGGTATAAGTGAAATTGACCATTTTCTCAAAAAAGGCTCTATGGTATCTACCGGCATAAAGTGAAGAAAATTTTTTCATACAATTTTATTCTTAAAATTAAATTCTTTTTTTAAATGATATTATATCAAATAGAGCATGTAGCCTATTTTTTGTGAATCAACGGTTTCGTAGTCACATTTTGTCTTAATCATCAATTGATTTCAGAAGTTTTTTAATGTTCAAAAGTAATCAAAGTTGACTGAATTAATATAAAGTCAAAATTGACGTCAATTCAGATAAGCTTTGAAAACATTTGCTTATCTTAACCCTCGAGTCAGTGTTTTTTATAATTGTTTGTCTTTTTTACAATTATTTTGCTTTTATGTATAAAATTTAATCTTGGATTTTATTAATTTTCCTTCACTTATACCGGCATGCCGGTTTACCCCGAGGTATACAGGCACTAACCTCAATTTCGATTTATACCGGCATGCCGCACTATGTGAGGTAATACGGTAAGTAAATCGAATTAACTAAAATAAATGTGATAATAATATAAATCATGCCATTAATACCATCTCAGCCGCTTTTTTTTCTCAATCATTTATCTTGACTCTTTTTAAAATTTGAAAGCCGATGCGAATGCAGTGACAAAACTTTTTGGTCCCTCGAGATCTTGAAAGCTGTCAAATAGGCAGCCAATCATCCATTTATATATATTTTATAAATAAAAAGTGGATCAAAACATCAAATTTGTTTTTAAAAATTAGAAAAAGTGAATTTTGAGACTTCAGTGAATATGTATTTCGTTAATCGAATGAAATAAATCCAAACATAAGTCAAATCTTTTAACGAAAAACAGAGATTCATATTTCGCCTCAAGTCATGAATATTAACATATCATATAATTTTAATATTCATGACTTAAGACATTTATGGTCTAATTTTACTTTTTTAATGTTTTCATAATATTTTAATTTAATTATTGTTTTACAGACGGAAACACTAATATTCCTGTGGGTTCTTTTGGCTCTAATTCTCCTTGGCAACTTTACTGTCCTCATAACGCTGCTGAGGTCCAAGAATAGGAAAACTCGAATGAACTTTTTCATTATGCATTTAGCCATTGCAGGTAAGGACAACCACATCAACATTTTTACAATTCTAACCGATTCTAAAGCTTCTCAAAATCCATTTGATTCCAGTAAAGTTTTACGCTTAAAGCACTTAATGCTTCTTCAATAACAGAATATTAGGTATTTCAACTCTCAAGAGGTTTTGCATGTTTAAAGCCAAGTAATACCCGAGATTTAGTTTTCTTATTCAATTTCGAATTATTAGCATCAAAATCAATTTAAAAATTCAGATCCGTTTCATTGTTAATGAAAAAATGTTATCATTTTATATCCGAAAAGGATGGGAGAAATGTTAACAAATTGTCTTTTCTGAAAAAATAATGAGAAAAGTTCTAATTCAGAGAAATTACCGAAAATGACTTCAAGTAATGTAACCATAATTTTAATAAAAACTCATTTCTATCCTTAATATCCATCTGTTATCCCAAATAGAATTTCTTGGAAATTATACTAAAAATAGCAGAAAACGAAGCATAAAGTCTTCAAATTTGATTTACCAAATGGCAAGTCAATGACATCACACAATTGGTACTAGCAACTATAGAAATAGCTTAGAGAAATTTGGCGTTTAAATTTAATTCGGGTTTCCCGTCGCGTTCTCTTTCATTATAATAAACAATAGGGAAAAGTAAAAAATAGATTAAATATTGAGCCAACAGACAACTGATGTCTTTTGACAGCATGTCGTCCTTACAGTCCATACATTCCTCAATACATTCTTCTTACTATTAGCCAAATGTCATAACGTCTTGATATTGGGAACGTTGGACTCAATCAGACAGAAAATTACTATTTTTCTTTTGTTCAAAGCCTGTTATCTGAAAGTCTGTCTTTTAATCAAACAATTGAACAAAAATATTATTCTTTTTTTGTGATCTAATTATTTGATTGAGAAATGTATTCAATTATTAAAGTCAATTAAATTACTCCAACTGGACATGATTTTCAACTAATTTAATAAATAAAATTCAATTATTAAAAAGATCAAATGAAGGAAAGAGAACAGAGATGCCCTATCAGAATTTTTACCAAACAATTTAATAAAGATAATTTTCAAATTTTCAAATTTTACCAATTCACTTTCATTAAATATATTATTATAAGAAAATAAGTTGATTAGCTCTGCCTTTATTTAACAGCCATTGAATTAAATATCGGTCATTCCTTCATTTAATTGAATTAATGGTTATCTTTACGTTGAATTAATTTGGTTTCAAAATCGAGAACTCATTTGATTAGACAATTCATTAATAAAATAGCGGCAGTTACTCACAATTCATTGAAATTTTGTTAATCCAATCAAATTGTGAATAATTGGCGCCTCATTTATCAGTTTATCGGTTTAAGTTCATTCCCACTTTCCTTCATTAATTTTGTTTACATTTTTCAAAAGTTTTATAGTTGGGGCCATATTTTCCTCATTAATTTAATGCTTTATACAAATAATTTTTAATGAGTTCATAAAACTATATTCATTCGATTTTTTTACATTTTTCTGTCATTTAATTTGAATAAAAAGTTTTAAAATTTGCTCAAATATCCCCAAGATAAATTGCCATCCATTTACTTAATGTCCAGAGATTAAGAAGGAGATGTGCACATAGTCTTTTTTGACAGGTCTTTGCCTTTATCTGTAACACAATTATTTTTATTTCATTATATTTACCACTGATTTCGAATTTTTCATAAATTTTACGACAAAAGAGTTTTCAAGTCAGAGGTAATCAATAGGGGACTCCCGTAAAATAAAAATACCTCGCTCTTTGCGACTCGGCCAAGCAAACCTGCAAATATTTGGTAATGGCGGCCAAAATTCAAACATTTTTGCAAATGGCGTCCATAAAATTGGCCACTTTGTTCTATATTTTAAGGAATTAAAGCTTAATATTTGCAAAATAGTCTAATTATAACCTAATTAAGCTTATTTATGATTAAAATCTCTGGAAATGGGCTTATTTTAGAAGAAAGTGATCGTTTCTAGTCGATTTTGATTCCAAAAATACCGGGTATACACCCCTCAAAAAATTTTGATTGGCCATCTCTTTTTTAGAATATATAGTTTTATATCTGATTAAAATCATGTTATAAAGAATTGTACGAGTTTATTTTTAACAAATAAAAATGGATGTTATTCAGAAATGGCCAATCATAATTTTTTCAGGGGCCAGTATTTTGTCAAAATGTGGGTATGGATTGGGTTAAATGGTTGATGGAAATAATTATTTTCGGTGTTTTAACTTTAAATTAGCCTTATAAATACTATAATAATAATAAGACTATTTTGCAAGTTTAAAGACTAAATTCCTTAAAATATAAGTGTCTCAAAATTTTCCAAATAAAGGGCATTTTGGAAGATAAAATTGACCGGAAACTACAATTAGCGGCAATTTTTTCAAAAATAAGCTTATTTCCAGCGTTTTAAAGCATAAATTGGCTTAATGCTATAAATAGACTATTTTGCAAGTTTAAATGCTAAATTCCTAAAAATATAGAACAAAATTACAAATTTTAGGCCATTTGTAAAAATGTTTGAATTTTAGCTGTAATTACCAAAAATTCCCAAATTCTTACAAAAATTTCCTAAATTTTCAAAAATATTTGCCTGGTTGCCGGGTGAGGGGGCCAAGTAAGCCGACCCTACAGGTTGGTGACCCCTGAATAAGATAGTATTTAAACCTCAATGATATATATATTATTTTTGAAATTGATTTGAACAGATCTGACGGTGGGTTTAGTGAGTGTGGCCATAGATATTGCCTGGAAAACAACAGTTGACTTCTATGGTGGAGACATAACCTGCAAAGCAGTCCGATATTCTCAGGTGAGTTCAACCTTTCACTGAAATTCTAACCAAAAGATAAGTTCTTTGATTAGACATTCTATTAGAGAATTAGACCAAAGCTTCGCAAAAATTTACTCGAATGAATGACCCGGTATTTCACAGAACTTTTGTCTTATTTCCAATTAAGACACTCTAATAAATTACTTTCTCGATAATCGAATAATCAATTGTGAATAAATTGAATAAAGTCATTAATGAACACCATTTTTAAATATTTATAAAATAATGCAAAACACATTTAAAACGCACTTTGATGCTCTTCGTCATTTAATTATATTTTTGCCATAAAAATCATAAACATAACGAAAATTAGTGTTTAAACAATATTTAAAAATCTAGATATTTTTCACGGCATTTACGAAGTATGTGGTATATATGAACGTTTATTTTAAATGTCATTCAAAATTTTAATTAATTTATATATTTTATTAAAAAGAAATTGTTTTAAGTCAAGGATGTGCAAGAGGGATTTCCTGAAATATCCCTCTAAGCCCGAGATTTGGTGATATCCCCTTAGGTCTGAAAAAATTGTCCCATAAAAACATAGAGAAACTGAGCTCCCTCGAAAATTGTTATTTTTAGTAATGGCTGACAAAAATTCGGTTATTTTCTTTGTTATTTTTTGGAATCTAGACTTAAAAATGATAAATTAGCTCAATTACTATGACTAGGCTCCCAAATTTTACTCCCGACTCTCTTTACTCCCGACTCTCTTTACTCCCGACTCCCTTAAAGGATTTAGAAAGGGACTGTGAAAATAATTAAAGGGAAGGGAACAGCAAGGGAGTCAGACTCAGTTCTGTTACTCCCTTTTTAATCCCTTTGTTTCAAAAACAAATGAAATACAAATTGTAAATATTTGGGTTCAAAAGTGAATCATTTAAAGGCATTATCTAGAAATGAAACTCATTTTATAGAAAAATGTTATAAATAATTGTTAAGCAATTATGAAAACAATAGAAATGGAAGTGAAAGACAACGAATTGATTCATTAAATCTAACTTTGATTGGTACAAAATATTTTGAAATAAGTCATTTACCAAAAATTTGTTTAAAATTTTCATTTTTCAGTATGTAAAGGGATTAAAGGGATTAGAAGGGAATTTCTAAAATTTTCGGCAAGGGATTGGAAAGGAAGTGAAAACCAAAATTAACCAAAGGGAGCAGCAAGGGATTGGATTTTTAGACTTTTATGGAGCCTAATTATGACCTAGTTAAGCTAATTTATGCTTAAAAGTCACTATTATTTTTAAATTCCCCTCACATCACAGACCTTGCACATCCCTGCTCTAAATGTACTGGTTATAAATTGGCCAAACTTGTTTTTCATTAACAATGATATAAAAGACGGTCCAATCACATTGACTTCTACGGATCTGTTCCGTAGAACTTAAAATATTAAGTTTTGAATTATTCGTCTTTAAACGAGGGACTGATGAAAGTTATAGCCCTCCCATTAACGAGAAATTCTAGATTTAACGCATTGCAAAGAAGTGTCATTTCGGACGTGCAAACTTTTGTAGTGTCAATCTATAAAGGTATAAGTAATATTGACCTGTACAATCATTGGCTTCAATACTCCATTGCACAACATTGAACAGTGATGGTCATTTACATTTACGCTTTC
The DNA here is from genome assembly GCA_034695525.1 of Euzetes globulus. Taxonomy (NCBI): domain Eukaryota; kingdom Metazoa; phylum Arthropoda; class Arachnida; order Sarcoptiformes; family Euzetidae; genus Euzetes; species Euzetes globulus. Next base: position 21,706 of record JAQIWP010000307.1, read on the forward strand.
TCTTGGGTTAGAAGGACCGGACCTTATAGTTTTCCGCATTAGACAATCAACTGGTTTGTCCTTCTAAACCAATTATAAGGTCGCCTCTTCTCTAAAGATCATTAATAAGACCCGATTCCTACTGTCTGTTCAATACAATGACAGATGATTTTAAACAAAAATACATTTTCAAATTTTTTGAAGACAAGGGGGTTTGTCTGACTTCCCTTTGACTAACTCTGTGATAATGACTTTAATCAGGGATGTGCAAGGTTCGTGATCCTATTATTTATTCGTCAGTTATCCAGTTCTAATGTTCACTCGAAATTCATATTAATCTTTCATCAGATAGCGACAAGAAATATACAAGATTATTGAGAAAATCATTTGACAAATTATTATTAGCACATAAATTATAATTTCAATCTATAAATCATCGATTTTGACCTAGTTATCTTCAAAATTAATAGAATAAAATCTAATAAATTATAAACCATCAATCCTTGGCAACGATAACTATATATGTGCTTGGTCATTGCAGGATGACATTTAGGCAGTGAAAGTCTTGCGCTAATGTGTGCATATATATGGTTATATATATATAATGGTCGAGTTGTTGTGTCAACGCATTCATTCGACTATCAATAAGAAACAGATTTTTGTTGCCAACAATTCGGTCAAAGCATAGCTCAAAATGTAAAGATTAGTGACAATCGACTATTTTGATGCTTTCTCCGAATGTCTCTCAATTTATTGAATCAACTATTGAATAGAATATTTGAATAGGTATTTGTTACCCATATATATCAAATCTGTAGTTTTCAAAACTACTATTCTTACAATGAAAATAATTTAATTGATCTATTTTTAAGCCCAATTAAATTGAGTGCTTTCGTAAGTGGTTTTGATCTAGCTAAATATAATAGAAAAGGTTCGATATTATTATCCCTAGTGAAGCTATTTTTTACAATTGAACAAAATTATTATCACAGTCGACTACAATTATATTTAAGTTGTTTGGTTTCGAGTTTTAGTTAATTATAATGAAAGTCTATAAAAAATTCAATTTATTCATTAATACATCAAAGAAAGAAAAAAAATCTGTAATAACTGTTTGTTTCAAAGACTTAATAGAATTCTTAATAATATTGTCTTTCATTGCATTCAAATTGATCTCAAAATAAGTTGATATCCATTTATCAGAAAGTTTTCTGAAAATTATGTTTGGAGTCCAAGGATTTACTTATTACTTACTCTTGAGTTGTCTTTGGAGACATCAATCAATTCTTCAGAATTTGTTTCTCTGACAAATTCAATAATTTGCTCATCACTTAAATCAAAGTAAACTCTTGTCTCTTCGTTGTCATCAAAAGTTGGGTAATCTTCAAATGAATTGAAACCAATATTTGTTAAACTTTTAAGATTTTCCAAAACAGTCTTCGTTTTCTTCTAACACATCTATTTGTGTCGTTATATTGTATATAAAATAGGCTTTTCTGAAGCAATTGATTATTATTTGGTTTGTAATCGCATTAAGAGATGATTTAATAAATTGCATACAATTAAACAAATAATTTGTTTTCATTCTTGCCCAATTTCTAAGCAAGTAATCATAAATCCGACTAATTGTTTCCGTTAATTAGCTTTTAATGAAAATACTATTCTATGATATAAGGGCTAAAACATAATTTAATCAAATTTAAGATAAATTGTTATTTATTGTAATACAGATATTGTATTGTATTGTGAGAAAAAAACGACAATATTAGACAAATCGAAATCTTGTAAATGAGATGAAGTTGTCGACAAATAAACTATTTTTTATTTTCATTTTTCTGTTTAAATAATTAAAAGTTTTTTTTAATAAATTTTAGAATTCATCCAGTAATTTTTCTGATTAAAGTAGTCTATTGGAAAAGTTTTCAAATACCTTTAAGCTCTTGGATTTTTACTTTTGCCTATTATAGCATAATATCTATCACTTCCGTAGTCATTGGTCACTAAAGTTATGGTAGGGATACAAAAAAGAAATTTTCTCAGAAATATTTTTTGTACTCAAAAGATCCATGCTTTTTGATGAAATTAATAAATAAAATTTATATCGATAAAATAAGATTTATTAGAGGCCAAATTAACGCTTGAGAGTTAAGTAGGAGTTGAAATGCTGTAATTTATTTTTTTATATGTATCTTTCATCCAAAAAAAAACTAAAAAACGTAATTCATTACATGACGTTATTTTTTTTATAGATTTTCAAACATAAAAACGGCAAAAAACAAGTCATACTTGTGGAAATAATGTTAAATTATTTTTCGTTATTATAAACAAAAGATGTTGCTGTTAAATACAACAGAAAATTTACAAAACCTTTTCAAAATTAAGTATCAAAAATATTAAAAAACAATGTTTATCTAATTATTTGTTAGTGTGGACCTCCCATATAATATATTTACTATTTACTGTTAATATGACATATTTTTATTCTTTTTGTTTTCTTATATACTTTATCAACCTCTAACAAGAAATTTTAATTTACATGTTAATAATTTTAACATTTGTGAGTTCAGTTTGATGAGCCCTATCAATATAGAATACATTTTATATATCTGTTTTTTTGCAATTATAAGCATAATAACTATAAGTGGTTTGCATTGAACAATATTTCACGCACGGGTTCCTTGGCATCCCTAGGCAATGGTCATGTCAAAACAAAAGCTAGATTTAATCTGAAACAAAAATTTTAAATATAACTAGCATTTTGCTTGTTTCTAGTTTATATGTTTTTGATTATACTATTTTTTTCATGAAAAAAAAGGTTTATTCAGCAAAAAGAAAGTTTGTTTTATTCTTTAGAAAATTCTAAGTATTTATTCGAAATAACATTTTTTTTAATAAACATTTTTTTAACAATAATTTTAAAAAATATTTGTTTATTGAGAATATTTCTTCAAATTGTAACCAGCGGTCAGTTGACTGATAAGAAAATTATTTTCAAAAAAATATCAAAATATTTTAAAAAATAGAATTTATTTAATATTTTTTAGGAATTTTTGAGTTTCTAGCAATCATTAGATTTGTCATGACACTTCTGGAAGCCAAACCATATGACCTAGAGATCATTCAGTTGGCAAATAATTTAAAATTCTTTTCCCGTCAAATATAAGTTATTCGCGTCAATACATTCAAAATATATTAAAATATTTGGTTTAAAATAAATATGAAAAAAGTGATCAAATAGTAATTCTTCAAAAGAAATACAAATGTAACCCGAATTTTAATAAACTCTTCAGAGAATTACACATTTTTCTTAAATAAAAATTCATCAAGTTGTAAATAATATAAGATGTTCTGGGAACCTAAAAGAATTTACATAACAAATGATTTACCAACTTTTGCGATGCAATTATTTTAATCATAATTATTTCATAGGAGAATTCAACATTTTCTCAGAAAGAACTTCTCGTGCTTTCAAAATAAATTTACCTAGTGATATCCAAGGTGCTTGCTAAGGTTATCATGAAAAAGTGAAATAAAAAGGTTTAATTAATTTCTGCCCTGGATCATAGACCAGTAATACTGAAGTGTCAGTCTCCAGAGGTTAGTGGGGTTTACTGATCGAACATATTTGGCATATTATTTATTAAAGTTGAGTTATTCTTCAGAAATGATTATAATAAGGTAAATGTAAAATAAAATATTCAAATCTTTAAAAAATAAAAGCCAAAATGTAAGCTCGAATTTCAAAAATATTTGATCCGAGTATGTTTGTCCGTTTAAATTATAGATTTTCATAACTGAATTTATAAAGAGTAGATCTGGTTGCCCGGAAAAGTATACATACCTGAACAAACTGATTTAATGAATAGAATAACTCGACTCTTGTTTGAGTTTAAAAATTGGAAAATAGAGATGATTTGGAAAATTTTGTCTAATAATGTAAACAAATACTTTTCTTTCTTCATTTTTAGCGAATTTTAAGTCTAAACTATTTTTTTAGTAGAGATCAGAATAAGAAGTTTTGAATTTTTTTAAATTAATGAACTCTTTCTTATAAAATATTCAGACCTTTTTTCAATATCAATGAAGAATTTTGTACTCATTTGTGTCTCTAAAAGCAATTTCTATTTAAAATCTTGACATCAAATGTAGTTTTACTTCACATAAATTTCAATCAAAATTCAATATAATATGCAAAATATGGACGAAATATTGATGTGTCGGTTATATAGAATCTATAGCTCATGGGTTTTGTCAAACATTTGTGGTTATATCATAGTTATGAAAATTACTTATATCTTATATTTGAGTTTTTATATGAAGCATCAAATCAGGGGTGGCGAGATCCGTGACCCTAGGGGGATATAGGGAGGTAATAGTGACCCATTCTCAGACCAAAATCTAAATGGGATAAAGGGAAGGAATATTAATAAAATTGCGACCGAAAGCCCTCATTTTTTGCCTTTTTTTTCTTAAATACACTTATTTCTGGTAATTTTAAGCATTAATTAGTTAGTATTAAACCACAATTAAGCTATTATTTCAGTTTTAAAGCTAAATTTCTTGAAATAAAAAACAAAATGATGAATTTATCGGGTTTATCCGAGGCAATCGTCGAGGGAGCATGTACCTCAGATCCGAAAGGGCCCCCTAGAGCCAATTCTCAATTCTAGAGGGATTTCTCAGGAAATCCCCCTCCCCCTGGACAGGCCTGCATCAAATATAATATATTTAAGAACCAAATGACAATATAATCGGAGACCATTTTTATGATTTAAAAAGATGAAAGACTATAATTTTATGAATGTTAGAGACTTGAAATGAATTTGCAATTTAAATTCTTCTAATTAAATTGCAATTCTATTAAAACTTAATTGAGATTCACTGCTACTTCATTTGTTATGGTCTTTATTTTTACTCGAAAGTTAAATTTCGTTTGAAATTTTCTTTTTATGCTTAGTTTTCTCGTTTACATTGAATTCACTTTTACACGAAATTTCGTTTTTATTGATAATTTTCTCAACAAAAAAACCATATAAACCTCTATTTGAAGCCATTATTTTACTGAAAAAGTTACTCAAAATTGTGAAAGATTACTGAAAGTAATGAATTAATGAAATGTAGCAATTGGTCACCTATTCATCGACGTATGTACTGGTCTCATTAAGTATCGATCGATACGATGCGATAACACATCCGCTCAACTTCACCGGAAGCTGTAAGCACTGCCTTTTTCATAAAATTTCAATCTTCAGTTCAATTTATCAAATATTCATTTGTTTAGAAAAAAATGTTTTTTTTTGTAGTAACAATTTAGAAAAAACAATTTCGTCGGAATTGAGCCCTGAATAAAGGAGTATTGTGTAAACCTTAACTCACGCTGTTTGGTGAAAAAAATTCAAAATAATCCATTCATTGCTAGATATCAGTAAACTCAGAATCAGAAACATTTTAAATTTTTAAATTACATTTTCATTCGATTCTATTTAGTTTCGGAACATTTTCTATGAGTTCAAGAGATTCAAAGCTTTTTAAAGTAAAGCGAAAATATAAAAAATAAATTTTGAGAATAGAATAAAACATTTTTTTTGAAACCAATTCAGTTCTGTTTTGTTATAAATTTTTGATATTTCGTAACAATTTTATCCGAATAATAGTATTGAAAACTTTTGGTTTTGTTTAAAAGGGAAAAGAGCTAAGATTCTGGTGGTGACTGCCTGGTCATTGAGTGCCATTTTCTCATTGCCAGCAATATTTTTGAACGAGGAGGCAGTACAACAGGGAAGGCCGCAATGTTGGATCGAGCTTGAGGACTGGCAGTGGAAGATTTATATATCTTTGGTGGCGCTTTCGCTGTTCTTCTTTCCCGCGATCATCATTTCCGGCTGTTATTTGATTATAGTGCACACCATTTGGACCAAAAGCAAAACAATAGCCTTTCCCAAAACCAACAATAAATCTAAGACTAAGTCCAACAAATCGAACAGCGATTCAGACCAAAAAAGACAAAGTATTTGATTGATTATATTCAAGCAAAATATCACAAATATAGACAAATAGTAATTATTTCACGTCTTCTCCAATAATAATCAGATAATAGCAATGACTGCCAAAAGTACATGGATAATGACAATGACTTCAAGCGTGCCAGCTCTCGAGGGATTATACCCAAAGCCAAAATCAAAACCGTCAAAATGACATTCGTCATAGTCTTCGGTAAATATCACCTAAACCTTTATTACACAAATACTTTTAAAAAATTCAAACTCATTGTGTTTGAAGTTTTAACTATTTGTGAAACAAATTAAAGCTCTTTTAATCCTTAATTCAGTTGAGAAGATTGAATGCTCTAATGATTGCATTTTATAACATTAATTAAAAATTTCACACAAATTAATGCAAAGTTTTCTTCCAAATCAGTTTTCATATTGTGTTGGAGTCCTTTTTTCGTATGGGATTTACTGCAAGTTTGGGGCGCAATACCAGTGTCGCAGACAACCATCGCAATCTCAACATTCATCCAAAGCCTGGCACCACTCAATTCTGCCGCTAATCCTCTCATTTATTTTCTATTCTCAACACATTTCTGTCGTAATATTAGGTATGAGTTCCTATTAATAATGATTGTATTGATTGACTTCATTATCCTAACGACTGATTCGTTTTGCACACAATTGGGATATCATTTATTTGTATGACAATTATCGCACAGACATCTAAATCGAAAAATTGATTCTTTTCAATATTGTTAGCTATTTTTCACAAATATATAGATAGAAATGATAGACTTCAGACCAATTCAATCGGTTTTGTTGTGACCAATAATTCGCAATTAATTCGTTATTCATTTTTATTGTCTGACCTCCAATTAGACGACTGAGTATTTTCCGAATCTGTTGCATAAATGGCCGACAAAATAGTCAAAGAACCAGAAGAGTTGATTACAACACAATCAATTCAACCGCAACTCACTCTTCATCAAGGTACATTTTTCCAATTTCCACAATTATCAACTCCTTTTTATAGAATATTCTGTAAAATGTAACTCGTTTTCAAATCATTAAAAGATGTGCCTGGTGCTTAGTTGAGATTCACACTAAAACCTTTTCTATGTTTGATATAAATATCTAAATGAATGTCACTTATTCTTAGTCCTGGTTTATATATCACAAAGTATTATTGGTTTGTATAGCCCTCGTATATCTCAATCAATTCCTGGTACTCATTAATTTGTGTAATCGAAAGACAAACCCAGAGTAGATACTTTGTTTAAAGAACATTGTACTTTTTTATGTTCAAGAACTCAGATATAAAGCAACTCAAGATTTAAGGGAATTTTTTTTTGACTGCACCGATAGAATAATGTGTACTACAATTATCTACAATTATCTACAATTTGCTAAAACCTCAAATCTTAAACTTAAATCAAGAATAATTTATTCATTAACTAAAAAACAATTGACTTAGCGATATAAGATTCTTGGTTATAGTCAGAGATGGACAATCAAAAACTTTTCAAGGGTTATGCAAGGAGAATTTTGCTAAAATCGCTAAGAGAGGTATAGGAAATATTTTTGTGGAAGCCCAAATCAAGCGGAAACGACCACTTTCTTCTTAAATAAGCTTAATTCGGCTATAATTATAATACATGTAAGGCCTGAATTTTATGTATTTGCGCTGGGGCAAAAATTGAATTACTCAACATTTATTAGAAGTAAAATTTCAAAATTTTTTAGAGAAGTGTTAGGGTATATTGATTATGACTTTATTTTTAAAGTGGCGCAAAAACACCGGGATCACAAATTATTTTGGGAATACTTCT
>JAQIWP010000308.1:0-29499 GCA_034695525.1 Euzetes globulus
CTCTCTCTCCCTCTCTCTCTCTCTCTCTCTCTCTCTCTCTCTCCCCTCTGTTTCCATGAAAAAATCGATAGAATGTATTATAAAAAGTTGTGAAAATCGAAACTTTATTTATAACGATAAGAAATTTTCGAAGTATAATTTCTCTTTGGTTAACATCACCTTATTTTGCACACTCACTTGGTGAGAATGGAACACTTTTAAAAAGTTTTCTTGGAAATATAATCGTGTAATGTGATCTATATAAAATAAAGATAGTCTATTTAATTTAGATCGAAAAGGGGGTTATCGTCGTTTTATAGCTTGCTTTGAAAGCTTTTTTATACCGCAATTTATTGAGAATTCAAGTTTAGTATCGATTCGTTAGTTTTTGACTCAAATTATTGAATTATTCAAAATGATTGGTTATATTTTTCAATTTCTATCAAATCGTATAAAAAAAGTGTTCAAAAATAATTTTCAAGTTTTCGTCCGATAAGAAACTTGATGTGATTTTAATGATAAGTTAGAGAATATATAAAATAATGGATGTTTTGGTCTTAGACTATGTTTGTCTTATTATTAGCTGTGATTCTAATTTGGGAAAAGCGTGTGGACACGCCTCTGCATCAGATCACCATTATCTCAATATTGGAGCCCAGAGTGATGTGCATATATTATCATCAATTTTCTAATGTCGATAAATATTTATATAAATGAGCCGACTTTGAGGAGAGCATAACCTTTTCTGGTATATATACTCTGATTTCAGTCAGAATCAGAGACCGATTAATTCAAGTCTAATGTTTATCTAGTTCATATTAAATTTAATTGAATATTTCAGAATTTCTTAATAAATTGCGTAATAAATACAAATAAAGGTTTTAATTAAACTGTAATTTTTAAATATAATCCGATTTTATTTTATCTTATTTATAATATAATTAATGTCATATCCAAGAAAAATAAATCATTAACATTATTGATAAGAATGAAAGGATCTAGCTCATTTGAACTTAGAGAGCAGGGCTGCACAGGGTCCGTGACCTTTGAGGTAAATTTAAAAAAAGATGGACGGAAATGGCGACCAAAAACTTCCATGGGACAATTTATTTCAAAACCTAGGGAGATAAATCACCAAATCTCGTACCTAGAGGGATATCTCAGGTAATCCCCTCCCTTGCTTAAAGAGATTAGTTTTGATAAATTCGATTTGAAATAATTGATAATTTTTTTGAAAAAAATAATTCAAAAGAATTGATGACAGATTTGAGAACAATCAGCAAATTGAGTAAAAGAGAAGATAAGTTACTTTATATAAGAATTACAGTTTGAAAGCAACAGAATTCGATTATTTCATTAAAATAAACTCCAAACTAATTACTAATTAGGTCTCAACAATAAGAATGCAATTCAATTGAATAGAAACTAATTTGCAAATACTTTTACAGAAAATAACTTTTGTGTTTTTTGTGATGAAAAATGTCATTTAGATTCGTTGAGATTCGTAATAAATAAATTATATAGATTTAGGTTCTTGAATATTATTAAATGAAGCAAGTTCATATTGTGTTGACAGAGAAAATATTTTCAAAGTGCAGAATAAACAAACGATAGAATGAAAAATATGAACATTTTATTTATGAGACTATTCTGAAGATAAATGAATCAGATTTTTCAGTCACTTTGTTAACCAAACCAGAAAATGAATCTTGTTCACTTGATATTGAGTTTTAGTAAATTCTTTCTAGTGGTTATTTTTATGGAAGTTTAGGCACCGAATTGATTTCCTCAAAATTGAAGCTAATATTTTACTTTCGATTTCAATTTTATGGATATTTTTCCGAATAAAAAAAGAGTTTGACTCTCGACTGACGCAAAATTTGAGTGAAAATAGTTATTCCTTATATAAAGTTTAATATAAAAATATTTTAATGTTTTTTGAGGCTCTTTTCCTGTAATAAACCGATTGAATAGAGACAGAGACAGAGAGAAAGAATGTCAAACATATATTCTATGAACAAATGAATTTTGTGAATAACTCTTCTCTAATATTCAAAGCTTTTGTTCAACATTTTTCAAAACTCATATTTTATTTGTATTTCAGATTCATTCGTATATTCAATACATCAGAAGTTCAGACATTCCTTTCAATCAAATTAATTTTCATACAATATTTGATTAGTGTCATAATGTAAATGTTCATTCTGTTATCATATTCTGTTATGATAGTTTATCATGCTCAAATTGAAACGATTAGATTTATTAACAAATATATATATAGGCATACATATATGTTTATATATTTGTCATTAAAATAATGGAGAACTCATTCTTTGATTAGAAAAGAGAGTAGAAATTTGGGTTAATTCGTTGGATATTCAATACAATAAAAATAAGATAAATGTGGAGCTCTGTACTCATCTGTACTCATGTCACCTCTTGTCAATGTAATCAAAACATTGCAAATAATACCAAAATAGAAGTCTAAGGCTTCTAATAACTTATAAACACAAGTATTAGAAAGTTATTAGTTGTGAACAAAGAATAGCAATACATTTGTATAAGTATTATATATGACAGACGATATTTCTAATCTATTCTGACCAAGAGCTCTATTTTTCTTCTGATTATCAATAATAAGAATATATAACTATCAATAACTTTTGATAAAAGGTTGTGTCAGAACTGTCTATAGCTCTAAAAGTAATTCAATAAAACTTTTCGATTGCTTAAAGTTTTGAATTGAATGAAAACTTTTAGTCTGATTAAAATTAACAAAACTTGATTATCCTTGATCATTATCAAATAAGTACACGAAATTGAATAAGAGAAAAGTACACCAGAATGTGATGGCATACCTTTTTTCTTACCGCCTCCAAACATGTTTTGTTTCTTTTATTCAACTTTTATTATAAGATTGTTTGTGAGGAACGGCACGAATATGTGAATGCAGTGAATATGAAGACTATTAGGGACTCGTGTGTTGAAACTAATCGGAGACAATCGGTTACATCACAACATGTGAAGCACTTTTACAGCAGTTTATTATTGAAGAATAGTTACCATCGATTAGCACCAAAACAAACAGTTAACACAAGTGTCTGTTCTGATCAACACTTACGGCACAAACTCTACTCGACTGAAAACTCTGATCCACTCTATTGTCGTTAGAGTAGACCAAAAACAACTAAGTTTTGGTCTACAAAAACCGGTGAACATTAAACTCGAATCTTATGGATGCTATCGATCCGGAGGAGAATCGTAAAGCGCGCACTCACCACAAGAGATGACTCCAACATTTCTACACATTATATATGTATTTATATATAAAGGATAGCATCCGAACTATCTCTACAGTTAGTGACTCCACTGTAACCGGAATTATAGCATTGCAGAGCTTTTTTGATTATTTCCAGGCATTAAATTTCATAAATAGATTAATTTTTTTTCTTTGACTAACATTCATATTAGCTTTGATTCGAAAGACAAACAAAACATTTGACTGATTTATATTTTATACAGATTCTGTATGAATATAAACATTAAAATTCGCTCTCAATCTCATTATTATAAGTTAAATATAAACGGTTTTATCTGTCATCAGACTTTATGCAACAAAAGCAATGTTTTGTCTTCTAATAAACCAGAGTTTAGTCAATTAGCAATTCTCTCACTTAATGCACATCTAATTATTCTTTAATAAACAAATTCAGAACTGACTCCTTTTTCAAGTAGTTGTTCAAAGTGTTTGCTAATTAGTTGATTACCAAAACACTGGAAATGATTTATTTAAAAACCAAAGTTTAGTTAAAAAATAACAATAATTGTCGACAAATTTTAATATTAAAGGTTAACTTTCAATTATATCCGGGGCTTAAAATAAGTTAAGACATATTTTTGAGTCTATTCTTATGCTTCTTTCAAAGTCATTAAAAATTAAAACGTCAGCTAAATATGAATTTTTTAATCAAAAAAAAACTTTGGAGGACTAAAGAAACAATGAATGTTATTGAAAAATAATTAACATTCAAGATTAATAAAATTGTTCAAATATTTTTCAATTAAAATTACCGTATTCCCTCACATTGTGCGGCATGCCAGTATTAGTGAAATTGATATCTTAAAAAGAGCTTTATGGTATCTATCGACATGCCAGTATAAAGTGAGGGAAATATTTTTATAAAATGGAATGGTAATTTTATTTTTAAACTGTGATTTAATTAATGTCATAGCAAATAGAACACATAATATAGTTAAAGTTCTTGTGAATCATCAGATATTTAGATGTAATAAATCAAATTTTGAAGTGCACTGAATGTATGTAAAATCAACACTGACTTCAATTTAGATAAGCTATTGAGACATTTGCTTATCTTAATACTCGAGTTAGTGTTTCTTAGAATTATTTTTTTATTTATAATTATTTTGTTTTTCTGTATAAAATTTAATCTTTGATTTTACTGATTTTTTACTCACTTATACAGGCATTCCGCAATATGTAAGGGAATACGGTGGATAGCCTACTCATACTTCATAATAAACCTAAAATTTGACATTGAACGAATATTATTCAAAATTCTTAGTTATTCCAGTTAAAAAACATTGTTTAAAAATTCAATGCAAAATATTTTTTGAGAATTCAAGTAATGAATCATTATTAAAAAGATCAAATTCTAAAAATAATATCAATTTCACTAGAAGCCCTTGCTGCATCTACTGCATTTGATAAAGAAGTAAAATATTTGAGGAATTCAGTAAAGATCGCAAAAATGCAAATATTAAAAATTAATATAATTTATAGAGCTTTTAGTATTACTTTTACCTTTGAAAAGACAGAGAAAAGAGAATTGAAATTTTGAATTAAATTTTATTTTATTTTATAACTGAATGCCTTTGCGATCATTTTGTAGATACAAAATACAAAGAAGTTATACGAAAGCCTCAAATAATGTCCACAACTCTTCTTCAGATAAACTGTACTCTACTTACCATTGCTTACATTTAGATTCCTGTTGGTTCTTGGTATTAAAGTTAAATAATTAAACAGTTGAAATTGAATCTAATAATGGAATTAAACTCTTTGTTATAGAAGTTGATGATTGTTCCCATCCTTTTTGAATTCATATGAAACGTCTTTAAAGTTTGTTTCCAAAATATTTTCGAATAAATCACAGAATAAATGAACCGAAAAATCGATGGAATATAATACAAATATTTATATATTTATTATACAATTTGTCAAAAACTTATATAAATTCATTAATTTATTGATTTGTTTGTCTATACTTTGAATAACGAAATCAATTGAAACAATGCCTAAACTAATACCAAACTATTCATTTAAATAATGTTAGACCTCATCATCAATAAATCCGACACTTTTCGAGATTCCACTTTTGTTTGAAATCCCACTCCTGTTGGAAATCCTATCGGAGTCGGTGCCGGTCTTGCCATCTGGTTTGGGCGAACGGGAGCGTCGCTGTTCTCGTCTCTCTTTAAGCGTATTCCCGATTCCGGAGTCTTTGAGCTGAAATCCCTGTTTTTTATCGTCTTTACCAGTCTTTGAATCCAATTCTTTGGTGTCGCCTTCAATACTGTTTTCCTTCGACTCCATGGCTAAGTCTTCTTCCATAAGTTGTTGGACATCGAGACCCATTGTGGCACCGATTCTCAACTTTGCTCTTTGAAAGGTAGCGCTTAGCTTCTCCTGAACCACATTAATGCACATCGAAGTTAGTGCCAAACCAAACAATAGGTAAATGAATGTGCACATCATAAATATTGGGTCTTTTGGTACATAATCGCCAAATCCTATAGTCGACAACGATATGTAGACGAAATAAAATGACTCGAAAAAAGACCACTTCTCCGTGATCTGCAATAACCAAAACATATGATTAAAATTCAAATGATCAAGATTTAATTGACACAATAGGGTATTTTTTCAAAAATAGCATCTGATTTTCAAATTCTGAAGGGATAGATTGAATTTGTCGACTCTATGGGGTTAACTATTGTATGCCTATTTGTGAAAGTACAAAAGTGTAAATTACAGTAAAAACGGCGGCGCCGATCATCATATACAGGAGCAGTAGAATGACGGCTACACTAATCGGTAGATTGAATTCATCGTCCACTTCGAACTCTGTGGGCTCTTCCATCATAGTACTGGCCGTCTCGTCCCCAACCATTGAAGTGCTGGGATTTGACAGCACAGACATAGGTCGGCTCTGTTTAGCAGGTGATGAACTTCTGGAACGACTCTTTGAACCTTCGGGTTTGAGATGATCTGATTTCGTTTTGTCTTCGCTGTCTTTGTCTTCATTCAAATGAGAGGGCAGTTGTGTCATCTTTTCAAATGCATTACTCATATACTGCCATCAAAACAATAGTAAATTTAGTAAAAGAAGTAAAAGTTTGTGAAGCGATACCTGAGTCGGCAGTTTTCTGGTGGCTTTCCTGCCAACAGATCTCATTTTTCGTATATGTCTGGTGTAGTAAATCATTCGACAGTATTTGAACACAAATTTGATTCCACGGGTAAATAGTTTACCCAAATCTGTCAAAACCATTAGAAGCAGTGGAATACCAATGAATGCGTATATGATTGTGGCCACTCGACCTGCGTCTGTCTTCGGCACCACATGTCCATAACCTGTCACATTTTCATTTCAATTATAATTGAAATATAATTTGAAGTAAAATATATTTTATTTTATTTAAAGATAAAATGGCTAAATGCTTGATGAGACATTATCTACTGCTAAAATCATCATGAACAAATGATTAATCAAGTCTGTTTGGCTCATTCTTTATTCCATTTAATTTCTTTTAGTTTAAAAAATGTCAAGATAAGTATTTTTAAAATATTTGTTAATAGACTATGAGATTAAAAACCAACTATTGAGTCAATACATGATAGAAGATTATTAAATTAAAATTAAGTCGATTTAATATTTGGGTGTTTTTGGCATAAAATCTAAGCTTTAATGCCTTGAAATGCATTTGAAGTTATGTCAAACATTCCATTCTTTGAACATAGAGTTCGCATATTTTATAAATAGGCGACACATTGTTATAAATTTACATTTATACTTGATTCACACCACACTTACTATTGTCTTAGACCATAGAATTGTATGACCTTTGATTTAGAAATTCTTGGAGTGTTTCGTTCCAGTCATTTCCAACATGATATTAAAGCCCGAAAGGTTACCGAGCATAACAATAGGCTGTTCTATTGTTTTTATTTAAAAACCACTTCGACTTTTTTATCATTAAATTAATTATCATAAATTCTTAGTCCTTACTAATCAGGTTAAGTTTAAAAACTAATGATACTCCTTACAAAATGCTGCATATTTTATGCAGACATTTTATTAATTGCTGATATGGTTGAGTCATTTAATTAAACATGTACTGATTTCCTAAAAATATTTTCGCTTTGAAATTACAATAAAGATAACTTACAAATAATTAAGAACTATATTTGATTCCAATTGAAGTGAAATATTACATAATTAATGAGAAAATTTTAAATTCAAGTTTCAAGTACTTCAATGACTTTGATTATTATTTGGCGGAAGAATAAAATGAATTGATTTGGTTTCCTTCTGAATAGAAATGTGTCGAATCCTATTTATTACAAAACGTGAATAATTTAAGAAAAACATTAAGAATATGAACAAAAATAAAACTCTTCAGACTTTTGGCTTCTTCTCAAAGAAGTAGAAAATATTAATTTTAAATTTTTCGCCGATTTATTCCATTGTGTATTAGTGTCTGAGGAATATGTTTTTTTAACAACTTTATGATAATTTGCTTCAGTTTTTACGTTTGACGAATGAGACATGAAATTCAAAACTGCAATTCTAATTAACAATTTAATTAAAAATGTTGGAATCATCAAATTCGAAAAATTTGCAAATAATTTCTTGATATTTTAGATAAAAAGCATAGAATGCTATAAATTTATAACCTTTACTAATTATTAATATTATAATCATTACTCAAATTGAACTCACCAATTGTGGTAAAGATGGTGGAGCTGAAGAAGAGTGCATGCCAAAAGGTCCAAACCTCTGCAACATATGTGACACAGCATTAGTCTTAGTTTAAAAATTGACAGAAAATGTGTTTCACAGAATTCTATCTTTAGGAACATTTTTTGATTGATTTCATAAGCGATTAGTTCTAAAAAACGACATAATTTAAGTGCTTTTGGAGGACTGACTGACGCACTCTTTGGTTCAATGGATAATTATTTTTAGAACAATTCATTCAAAGGTTCAACTCTTCTTATTTATTATTGCAGTCAATCATTGATCAAGATAAATATGAATTTTTAGTATAATTTTCTAAGAGCTTTAAAGTGCTTAAGAATAGGTTTATTTTGTTGAAATTTTTAATAGATATTTACTGAAGATAACTAAAGAATTGCATCGAACAGAAAATGCTGACTTTTATCGTTAATTATCACTGAATATATAAAGAATCTTTTATGGCTGAAAATAACGAGGGAATAACTTTTAGGCCGATTTGTTCTCTAATGATTTTTCTACTTTTTGAATAATTGAGAGAAGTTTTTGAACGATACATGCATTTGAAAAGATAAATGAAACTTTGAAACCAAATGAGTTATTTAGAGGATTGGCCACCCCTCGGGAGTCCCGGCCGACAAGAATCCAATTTATTAGAGTTGCCTTATATGAGACCAAAAGAAATGAATTGTTGTTGACTAATAAAAATTGTATTTATTTATTGGCGACGCGAATCATGGCTTCGATAAATCATTTAAATTAATAACTGGATCTCAACTAAATTTATTAAATGTTATTTTTAGATAGAAATAGAATGAATTGGGTGAAAAATAAAAGATTTTGTCGATCCCTTAAATTGTATTTATAGCAAAAGATACGATTCTCTTATAATCTGTGTTTGGACTGAAATTTGGTGAATAAATACTTTTTGGGATATCAATGATTGTGAGTCAATAGATATTATTAATAATATTATTATTCGTAGATTTAATTGATTTCATACTTTTTTCTGAATCAGATGTTTGTTCAGCAATGCAGGCCTCATGCAGTTGTCGCTCAAACTCCTTCATTCTGATCTTGGCAAGTCTATCCCACCAGCCTTTGGTAAACTTCTGTGAGCTCCACCATAACTCACGGATTATATTTTCCCTCATATTACTGACTGACGTCTTGAACAAAATAATGATTTTACTATTTCAGTGATAGTGGTTTTAAATAATAGTATAGTACCTTGATACTAGTTTCGTTGGGGCCTTCAAGTGTGACGAAAACATAGGCACCAATAAAGCCGTAGAGCATTAGGAAAATCAATAGCAAGACGTGTGAAAACCATTTCTCACTAAATTGTTTGAAACTTTCAATTACTTTAACAAATTTTGACTTCGTTTCAGAGCTGAGCGATACGATATGCATTGGGTTGAGGACCCACACCTTCTCCGGACCGTAGTCCCGATTCAGCCATAGCTGTTCTCTTGTAAGTGTGGTGCCGGGCGATGCGGCAATATATGCTGTTCGAGGTTGGGTCGACATTTGGTACCGGATTCTGATTCACAACTCCTTTTAAGGCACTTTTAAGGACACTTCATGTTCTTAGTCAACATTCGTTGTAATTATAAATGAATTATCACTTTCTTCATAACGAAGTGCGCCATCAAATCACTACTGATTTTAGTTCACAACAAAACATTTGATAAGTCATTTGAGAAATCGAAATAAGTGAAGAAAAAAATATTCAGAAGAATACAATTATTACAAAGAGGAGAGACTTTAGTAAAGTTTGGCACCGATTCGAAAGTTCTTCTCTCTGTTCACAACTATTTCCTCTTTCACTCATCATTTCTGAGACGAAACTCTAAGCGACGGAATAAAAATATATCAAATGCGGGCCAATGAGTATCGCTATGTCTTATGTTGAGCTAACTTGTGAGAGCCACTTCACGAACCCATTTCCCAAATATTCCATCTCTACTGATATTCATCACTCTATTCGCAGTCCGCCCACAGGTCTCAGTAAACACGACTCAAAAATTTGTTTTCTATTTCATTATTTTGAAGAAATAATTTTAAGTAAAATAGAAATTCACTGAAATTCGCGAAAAACATTCACAGGAAACAAGTAGTCTCCACAAGTCATCAAGATAAACTTATAATTTATATTAAATTACGACAGAAGTGTTATTAAAGACCTCTAAGTTTAAATTCTCATAAAATAATCATAAGATTAGAATACAATTGTAAACATTGCGATAATTTATCGATAATTGAGTAGTGATAGTCTCAGTTTGTGTAATAAACTTGTAAAATGTTAAGGGGATTTGAGTACTCCTGCAGAGCTAAATATTTGCTCCGACCTATCATTTCTATTTTAGAATATTTGTCAGACATATCTTGTTTTCCTCTTTATTTTTGCTTCAACTTTAAAGCAATGTCAGTACAGAATTGGGGCAAAGACTTCGCGTAAAGACATAAACAAATATAACAAAAGTATTGTGAAGTTAAGCAAAAACTAATTCAGTTTCAGAGCAAATGATTAGAGATTATAGTCCCGTCTCATAAAGCATTGGATAAATGAGATAATGCCAAACATAAGTGCATTTAAAAACCATATAAAAAAATTTCGCTGTAAATACACTTTAGTGGTGCGTAAGTGTGGGCCAACCCATCACTTATTTTTAGTTACTATTCCCCTGTGAGACAAGGCTCTAATGAATGAACCGTTATTTGTCGACAATTTTTTTCACTAAAATCTTTAGTGAAAAAAACAGTTGATTTTTGAAGTTAATAATCAAATATCAGATTTATTTACGAGTCATTAGGAGTTGACTTCACTCTACTATCAAATCACTTGTTTTGTGTAAGAAATTTGAATAACTGACGAAAGTTAGTCAAACATTGAGTGAGTGTTTACTGCCTTTAAGAGCACTGACTAAACATTTGCAAAACTACAGATGATTAGAGCGATCTCTCATTAATCCTTGTTTAATGTTTTCACATTTTTTACATTAATGGGTATAACGGATAAACTTCTATTAAAAGAACTCCAATTCCTTTCAATTGATTTAACCATTAAAATATCGACTAAAATATCGATGGCCAAAATAGTATTGGAGACAATTTCAAATATTCTTGTAAAGCAGATGTTACGACTTAAACCATAAATTAGAGGCATTAAAGAATAAGAGAATTTGAGTGTTTTAAACAAACCCAAACTATTTTATTCAGGAAATGTATCAAAAATGTCACTTAAAGAATAGGCAAGGTACCTCTAATCACATTAACAGATCCAAATCGACTGATTTTGGCTATAAAATGCCGAAAATTCTGTATATTTTCGTAAATATTTGAATGATTGGAATTCTTGAGGGTTTGTAACTGTTTGTTTCATGCAAATTCTTAGAGTCATTATGTGTTAACTGATGACTTGGTCAAATAGAATTGACGCTATCTTGTAAAGTGATAAACAAGTATTTCCTCATTCTATAAAAATACTAAAATCTAAATATAAAACACTTTTGTTTAGATTGAAGTCTGAGTTAAGCCGAGACTAAAATGTTTAACGAATTGATTTAGAACCAAACAATCAACAAGTTTGTTAAATTCCTTGATATAATTTTGTTTAGTTATTTTGTCAACTAAAATTGCACATAATTATCAAATTTATTTGCTGGCTCGTTTAAAAAAATAAAACATATTTAGACAAGCTCCTTTAATATAATAGTTCAAATTTAATATTTAGCTGAAATAATATGTTTCATTGAGATCTCTTTAATAATGTTCAACTTAATTTATACTTTACTTCAGGGATGCGCAAGAGGAGGCGATTTTCCGAATTATCCTCCCGAATTATAGACCGAGATGTAATAATTTATCCCCTTAGGTTGGAGGAAAAATGTGCCATAAAAGCACAGAGAAACTTACCCCCTCGAAAATTGCCATTTTTCAATAATGGCGACTTAAAAATTGTCATATTTTAGTAATGGCGGCCAAAAAGTAGCCCATTTTGCCCTTACTTTATGAAATTTATCATTGTAGCCTAAATAATAGCTTAATTATGGCTTAATTAATCAAATTAACCTTTAAATTACGGGAAATAAACGTATTTAACAACAAAATGGCGGAAAATGGGTGCTTCCGGTTGCCATTTTCGAAATATATCCCCTATGCTCCCTTAGATTTTGGTCTGAAAATGAGCCAAAATGAGTTCCCCAGCAATATCCCCTAGGGTGCACATCTCTGCTTTACTCGTCAGTTCAATTTCCAAATTAAAAAATTGTGCTGTTTGATTAATTTATTCATTCTATATTTTGCTTCCTTGTAAGATTAAGAGTCAGGTGCACAAAGGCTTCAGCATTTCATTACATTTACATAGTATGTATTGATTTTCCAGAACACCGTCCGCCATTTTCTAGTCTTTGGGAGGCCCACATTAAATAATTTAATGCGGCCTCCCATAGACTAGAAAATTTCTAACCCAATATTAATACTTTCTAGAAATATTTATCGAAATATTTCTCTGAAAAAAAGGATTCTTTCTTTTCCGACAACTCTACTGAAAATACTTTGCAGTTAAATAGGAAATAAAAATAAAACTGTTTCGACATCGAAATAACAACTGATTGAACTTGAATTCAAAATTTTATTTATTTGATTAATCAGTAAATATAATAACAAATTGTCGTCAAATAATTGAAACTAAATTTTAAATGATTTCATTCATCAATTATTACATTACTTTGTGTTACTTTGTGTCAAATTTATTATAAAACTAATCGATTCGAAGATTTTATTCGTTATTTCTTACAAGACTTCTAAATGTTGTCATAACTGCTAAACGACAAGAAATCTAACGTTTTATTTATTATTTGTTCAGCAATTGTCAACTTATATCCCATTTTCTGACGAAACATCTATTTTATGACAAAAAATTAATATAATGTCCAATCATTTCTTAATCTATTATTTTCTGAATAAAAAATTCTGAGAGATGTCCAAAAGAGTGGTAAAGAGCGGAGAAAATTGTTGTCTTTTAAATTTCTTGAACTCAGTATAAAAAAATATAATCAAAAACTTGATTTGTTTTGGACTTCAATTCAATTGGATATAAGAGAAAACAATTTATCGATTATTATTAACGACAGAATATAATAATAATTCGTATAATTTTATATAAATAATAACATTATTTATAATTAATTTGTTTTATTAAAACTATTTATACCGCATTTAAAACATTTGTCGATACAATCGAATGCATATTAGAATTGTTTTTCGTAATTCTTGAAATTGATGTCAAAATCAAGGTTTAGATAAAAGATTTCATTTGTTTCGATATCTATTTGATTAAATCGATTGAATGTTGAGAGCAGTGGTCATTAGTTTTGACTCATAACCGATGTCTTCGTTCATCAATACCGACACAAATCGCCAGTCAGTGAGTCGGGCGGGAAGTGATGACAGACTGCAGACATTTCGACAGTTTTGCTAATCGAAAGTCTGTTTGCCAGGACTTATGAGAGAGAAAATGACACGGATTTGGATTGTCTTATCTGTTTTGCATAAATCCAAATGATTTAATAATGTCTTGGAATTCATATTGAATTGTTTACAGCACTTGGATCCCATCGATCACAACAATAGTTGATAGAATATTCTGATCACAACAAGTGAATTCCACTTTTCATCGTTCAATAGCTTTTGTTTGGATCAATAAATTTATTCATTATATAAAAAATGTTTTTTCATTAAATATGATTTGTTCAGATCAGTCGTTCCAAACATTTTGTATTCTGTGAGCAAAAACTTTATATAACATAAGGTTTGAGAGCAGACAGCAATCGCTTCTCTAATACAAACTGATGCAGACTATAATGAAGTGATGGTTGACTTCACAGAACCTTTGATTTTAAATAAGTCGACTCAATATTAATCACAACATTGTATTGAATACTTCGAGTGAACGCGTAATTGTCTCGTCCTATCAAATAAATCATAAATCAATTATAAATATAATCGCTTTTCTCAAAGTAAAGCAAACCATATATATATATCGGACTCAACATCTCATCAATTGAAAACATTAATGCTGTTCATCAATTTGAAACTCTAAACTCACTTAACCTAGCAACCTCTTAACCTGGCAATTGACTCAGCAATTCAAGCAATGGTATAGTTTCAATGGAACTTTCCTGTTTCCACTTGCAATAGAAAACTGAGATCATAAATTAATCACAACTAATAACTATTGCAGAACTGTTCGCTAATTTAATTTATATGAGATTATCCGAAACTAAAGTTAAATGTCATCGAATTACTACAGAATGAATAAATAATGTCCTTTTCTGAGCAATACATTTAAATATTTAATCGATCATTAGATGAATGCAATGATTAACGTCAGACTCTTTATCGCCTTATTATTGGATATTTTCGGAAGAGTCTAATTTGATGTCTTAAGTCTATTTCTATGTTAGCATTCAATATGTTTAATAAAATTAGTCCAAAAATTATGATAACGTTCTTGTTTTCAATTGAGAAATGTTTCTATAAATAGAATGCAATAATACTTACTTTAAGACAAGAGTCTAGGAATTGATCGACTGTAACGAATCCATCCTTATTCAAGTCCAGTTTCTATAAGAGGATCGGAACAGTTATCAACACAAAAGATAATCAATATATTCAACTAAAATAAAGGAACTGCAAATATCTCTGACTGTCTCTTATTGGAAAGTATTACTAAATTTAGATATTTGAAACTTGATCAATCAGTAGGATTCTTTCAGATTAAGGTTTCAAGAGTTAATTTTTAGAAATGAACGTGATAAATCAGGTTATAAATGATCAATTGAAATAATACTTGAAAGACACGTTCGACGTGGTCATTGGAAGTGCTTTCGTCGATCATAGGCTCAACTGATTTCCCCATCAGATCATAAATGGCGCAAACGATTCGATTCAACTCGTCTTTGGTTATCACTCCGTCGTTATTGATATCGTATAGACTGAAAGTCCAGCGAAGTTTGTCCTGGATTGAACCTCTCGCTAAAACAGACAGTCCTATCACAAAGTCCTGACAGACGTCAATCAAATCAGAGTTAAATCATTCAGAGATGGTTTTGAACTGACTGTGAAAGTGATGGCTCCGGTGTGGTCGGGATCGAAAGTATTGAACACATAATGAGCGTATTGGTTGGTGTCAGCACCTTTCGGGAAGAACTGGGCATAAATCACCTTGAAAGTTTCTTCTCGTACAACACCACTCGGCGCCTCCTAATCCAAAAGACAAACCCAATATTTATAACTTTAAGCACTTGAAACGTCCATTGATTGAAATTTTCAAACAACTTTATTGCTTTAAAAATGATCAATGAGTTAAAAGTGATCGATAAATCAAAACGTGATTAGACTGAAGAGCTTTAAACCGAGTTTGGATTTGTTTTAATATTTTTGTCAGTCTTTATGTAAAATGAATTGCTTTGAATTTATTATCGATATTTGCATTTTATTGGATTTCACTTTCATTTGAGCCAAAAATAAACTAAATTCCGATTTGATTTTCTAAGAGAAATCTTAGAGAAATATATTGAAGGCTCCAAATGTCTAAATCCTCGGTTAAAGTATTAATAATAGTTATAGTAATTTGATATTCACTTAACGCAAGACTTAGGAATAATAAAAAAGGATCTTTTAATATCTTTTATACAAAATTCGTATTCCAGCGATAAGTCGTTTGAGATTATTGTTGAATATTTTGTAAAATAATTTTGTTGTAAGAAAAATCATTTGATAGGAATCTTGTGTTTAAAAAACGTCTATCAGTTATGCAAACGATTGCCATAAAAATAATATAAGTTTTGAAAAGCGGATGATTTGCATTATTTATGATTAACTCGAATGTGAATCAAGTGATGGCTCAGAGCAGAAGTGCTGAGTGAGTCAGCAAAGAGACTAAATTTAAGTTTTATGTCATACAATGTTTTTGATTAATTTTATGTGTATTTTCCTCCGAAAGTTTGCGATTCGAGTGCGGTTTGAAGTGCACTAACACTATAAACACTCCTGTTTTGATAAAACGATATTTTTTTAATAAAGAATATTTCAAATATTGAATTTTGATGCCATATATCAACAGAAGATAAGATTCAAAACAGAGATAACTTTTAATCAATTGTCTTACGCATAGAAACAACTATTAAAGTCATAACAAAACTCATTTGTTGTTACTATTTATCGATAGATGATTTTTTTTATTACAAAAAACATCTTAATTATGTGAGAGCAAAGTTTTTGGAGAATCCAAATTAAATAGTGAATGGAGTTTTGTTCTCAAGTGCCGCCTTTCATATCAGACAAGAGCTCCCAGTCTTTGATCAAAGATTTAGTTCGATATCTGCTCAGATCATATCAACTCCTATTAAGTTCGCAATGTTTTAATTAATGGATTTTGAATGAAGAAACTCATTATAAGTTTGACGAAAGTTTCCAAACAGTAATTGAATTTTAGTTTATTGGGGAGAAAATTGGGAGAATAGATGGCTTATCAGCTCTTTCTTATGCCAAAAGAAGTTGTTTCGCAGAGGGAATCACCGTTTTATCCTTTTTAAAAACTCTGGCATTTCTCTAATGTTTGAATTACAAAATACATTTCATAATAGATTTCAAAATAGTTTTCAAGAGTAAAAGCCTGTTGTCGGGCCAACTGACCATTCTATCACTAAAATAGATGATCCATCAAAATTAAAACTAATGCATTTTTGGCCTCCATTACAGTTACTGTCCATTTGAATAAAAGTACTGTCAATTAGGCCAACATCTTAGCAATAATTATGGCATTTTCGAGCCATTATTCAATATAAACTTGATTGAAAACAGTTACACAACCGATGCCTTATCCGACACAAAACAGTTATTTTTTAGACATTTCCATTCAAGTATAGGAATTTTCCATTCAAATTGAACTGCACATATGCTGTGCCATTTGGAAACACATCAATTTATAAAAAGTTGATACAAAAATAAGATATAAGCGGAAAAAGCAAAACAAAGACTTATGAAAAAAGGAAATTATTTTAATAATGGGAATGGCGTTAGAAATGGTTGCCTTAATGTCCACAATATTTAAAATAAGTCATGAATGGAGTGGTTATTCATTCAGAAGATTAAATGCTTTTTGCAGTGTTTGACTCAATTTGATATTTATATTACCATTTGTTTTATGAAAATTATAATTGAATTTCAGTCTAAACACAAATAACTAATTTCTTACTACAATTCAGTTCATTCTCTTTAATCAATTCTTTGATAAATAAGAGAAAAAAATTCATTTAATAGAAAGAGAGACAAATTTAGAACAAAAGAAATGAAATATAAGTCGACTTTCTTTGGGAAGAGAGGAATGTCTTCTTTTTTCGTCTTTTTCGTATAGATATGAGATATTAATTATAAGCATAGAATCAAAAAAGAGAGGTCTGAACAAAATTTAGGCATTCATTTGAATAATACATAAAAAGGAAATCTATTTTTATTTCAATTGATGTGATGTTAGAAATTGAAGTCAACCAAAATTCTTTATAATATTATTTTAACCAAAACTTAGGAAATAGTAGACTGTCTTCATTGAAATTGTGGTCAATTATGCAGTGCTCTGATGGCAGTCAGTCTGTCCTCCAATTGACTGAACATTTGCTCAAACTTTTGGAAGTCAACCAAAAGTCGGTCCAATGTTTGGAGCCTTTCATTGATAGCCCATTCTTCCACATATGTCTCGCCAAATGTCTTCTGGAAGGCAGGGATCAATCTCTGCAATGATTGGCAAATCATAGCTTCGAACTGTTCCATAATCTTCTTGTCTTTGTCTCTCTTCTGTTCCCAGTCTTTGATCACTTTCTTTACTTTTTGGGCCAATTCTTCGGACTTTAATGACTTTAATAGCAAATTAGGTGCTGAAGAATCACTTTTATTGTCTACCATTTGTTGGCTGATTATCACTTTTGTCGCTGTTTTCAACAGAAGTTTAGTTTTTGAGAATAATTGAAATAAAGAGTTGTTTTGATTTCTTCTTTCAAATCGAATCCTAATTTGCATTCAATTCGAGCGACTCTTCGATTAAAGTCATTAAATATGTGACACTTATTCACAAAAGACGTAATCGATTGAAACTCTTATAGATCTCCGAATCATTGATAAAATCGATTCTTTGTTTGTCTTTGAAATTGAATTGAAATACAAAACTCTGGCCATAAAACAAACGATAGGTTTGGGAATAATGGAAATATTTGACAGCAGTGTTGGCCGAAGACAAGTGCAGGTTATTGCCTGAATTATTCGGTTGCAAATAGACTGTGATGTATGGTCTGGTCTGTGATGGAGGAGTGGGCGGATACATAAAAGATCTGGATTTGTTCCATCATCTCATAAAAAATTCAAAGAAGATAAGCGTTTTGCGAAAATGTGTCACAAAATCTACAGATAATTGCATTTCAGAAAACAATCGACAATTGACTCGCAATCAATTGAAATAACTTTTAAGTATTTCACACTGAACTTGCTTAAAAGATTTCACGTGACTCTTTTACATTTATCTCTTTCTATTTCACAGAAACTTTAAACTCAATTCCAATAAATATGCAAATTATGAAAGAATTGTTTGGTCATTGAATAGAAGCAATAGAATGTGCAAGATCAAAATGAAGGGCATACCTGTTTAAATCCTCTATACATGAGTTGAAGTTCTCTTTTATTGAATTTAGTCAATTGGCACAAAGTGTCTATTGCTTCCGGTCTGAAGTGCGCCTGATGTCCATCCAAGTCCTCGAACTCACTATCTGTAAAACGAATTCAAATTTGAAATTTCAATCTAAAAGTCATTGAATAGGATATGTTATACAAGAATTAGAGGACTCGTCGTTTTTCTTTTTATCTTTGGATTTGATGGGCGCCGAAACATTGCACCGAACGCTTTGCATTCTGTCCACTCTTTTATTGCATTAGAATGAAAAATAGGATAATCACTGATTGTCTTTCAAACACTGTTTTGCTTAAAAATGTTCATAAGCCGAGTGATTGAATAAAACGATTACACGACTTGACTACTACTGGATGTGAATTGAATGAAATGAAGAGATAGATAGCATTTGTATCTATTTTAAGTACTGGGGAGACATCACACAAATATCATTTTGATGTAAATAGTTGTCAAAGTCTCAACTTTTCCACATTACAAACCAAATGAAACACTTTTAATGCATTTCATCTAATGTTTGAGAGGATGCGCTCAAATCCAGACAACGCTTTCATTTAAAAAAGATTCGTTTCAAAAGATTTCTTTGACCGCATTATTGTGTCTAATCATAGAATAATTAGATGTTTAAGTCATTCAATTGTTAATAGATCCTTTCAAGAAACTTACTCATCTTTCTCTAAACCCTCAGCTCGACTTAAGCAACACAAAGAGTCCGATTGTTTGCGAATATCTAAAAAACATTTCTGAATCTTAATCAGGGGTGTGCAAGATCCGTGACCTTAAGGGGATATCTTAGACGAAAAAACCGCCATTTTATTCTTAAATACGCTTATTTTTGGTAAATCTAAAGGGTAAATTAGCTAAATTAAGCCTCAATTAAGCTATTATTAAAGTTTTAAGGCTAAATTTCTTAAAATAAGGGTCAAAATGACCGATTTTTTGGCCACAATCACAAAATTATTTTGACCATTTTTCTTTCCCAAACGTGATAGGGTATCCCACAAGAGCCAATTTCAAACCTAAGGAAATATTTCAGGAAATCTCCCTTGCACATCTACATCTGATACTAAACTTTATGATCGAACTGGTAGACTAAGCATTGAGATTATGCATGGTTCTAATTCCGCCAATCATGCAAGTCTTATTGAAATTTTTGTGCGTTACAAATGTTTCTTAAAAGATGAGTTATCTTAGAATAAATTCTTAGTTAGCACATAAAAATAAATGATAAGCAGAGTATTTGATTTTTACTTGACTCACCTATTCACATAATTAATGCAATAAATAACTAGTTAAATATGAAAGTAAGAGTTAAATTTTTTAATAAATTTAAGATTTTGTAAACAACTCGTAATTTGATTCGCTGTGAAATTTATTCAAAAATAAATTCATTAAATTTAAAGATTAGCAAATATTTTTCAGAATTGGTTTACTTTTAAAACAGTTAAGAAGAAAAATTTGCATTTGAATGAAGAATCCGAACAATTTTTGCCTAAATCTAGTCTCAGATTTTATAGTCTTGAACAAATTTTTCATATAATTCTCAGAGCATTCGTTAATTTTAGATAATTTGCTTTTTGTTTACATTCAGCTCAGTTTCTCTAGTAATTAGAGTTCATTTATTTCGACTACTATTTGCAGTGTATGTCCAATATATCTAATTATTCTGTGCGTAGTTCTACGCAAAAATGTTAATTTAAATTTGGTTTAAAACATTATTAATTTTATTGCATTTGTTTCCAGTTATTTTGTTTTTTTTGTAAGTAATGTCTGTGATATTTTCATCTGGTTTGCAAGATAAAAACAGAAACAAATTGAAAATTTATCAAATTCTGATAAAATCTAATAGCTTAGAAGGAGATCAATGTAAGGGGATATGAGTGTTATATTAGAATTGAAGTAAAAATTTGTCGAAATCTTGGATCTAATAGTATTTCAATCAAACAATTTATTGTAAATCCATTTTCTCTGCTTTTACTTCCACTAAATTAATTATTTTATGTTTGATTTGCGTCACGTATGGCACATACTCCACAATAGGATAGGCTATTGTAAGATAGCATACCATTCCTTCACTATCAATAAAATTCTCATTTGTTCGGATCAACAAATGATAAGTTTTGGCTCTAATATCGTTTTAGTTCTGTTTGGCTTTCAATTGGATTCGAAGAATACTTTTCTTTAATGTATTTGAAACATAATCTCAAGAATTGAGTTAATATTATATACGATACGAATGAAAATAAAACGATTTCTCTATATTTTTTTTAACTTTGTTCCAATGCAATTTGGTCCCTGGAAAACTCTTTGGGCTATTTACACTTTAAATGTTTTTCCAGGCTCAATTTTATAGATCTTAATATTGGATTGGAGAAAAATTTCATAGATTATGATATAAAATTGTTTGGCAGAAAAAATATTATTTTTATATAAATCATGAAATTTGATGACAAACCAATTTTAATGATTGTTCATAAAGTTATGAATTCAAGTTTTGTATGAATATAACATCACATGAATTATTGATAAATTCCCTTTGAATTAGGACTTTGATAAAAAAGAGTTGTTGTTTTTCGAATTGGACCAATCGATGACAGTCACGTCCAGTGTTCTCTCAAATACAAGTCACTCAATCAAGTAATGCAGGAAAGTCTGATTTGGGGGAACTATGCTTTGGTAAATGTCTTTTATTCTGGATTTGTCATAATTCATAGTCAGAAGAAAATGCGATATTGAGCTTAATTTGACTTGCATATATCATCATAAATATTCAACATTCAATTAGTTCTCAATTGAAGAGCACTTTTTCGGGTTATTGTATGCAGGAAAACCCAAAAGAACCTGATAAATTTTAATAAAACATTTCATTTAAACTATCTATCTAGGTAAATGGAATTCATCTACCTTAATGGTTTGATTCTACAACTTTTAAACGGCTGACTCGATTAAATGCACATATTTTAGGGGAAACATACCGTTCCTCTATTGTCCAGAATAGTGTTGCCTTAAATATATTACCATTTGAATTAAATGTGTTTGAGTTATGCACTCTTTTATATTAATATTATATTCAACGATAACTCTGACTCTATTATTATGGAAATCAATATAGAATTTCGACAATAAATAACTTTTGGTTCGAATTTCGTTATTAAAGTGCAAAAACTTTCTGAAGTCACTTAATATCGCCGTCAAAGTTGTGATCAAATAATAAAATACTCGATATTAGAGATAAGCCGATCAGCAAAAGCTATGACTAATCTGAAAATAGATTGAAATTTATTGGATAAACGGCTATAAAAATGAGTTTAATATTACAACTATTAAAGTAAAGCACATTTTTTTTGATTGGGTGGGGACTCATTTCACTTTCAATTTAGGATCCAATACATGATAGTTTTTTGTTGCTATAAATGGTCAGGAAACTAGCAATAAAATCCTATATAACTTAGTTAATTAAGCTGGAGCAGAATCACCCACTAAAATAATTATCCATAAAAATTAATTGGTTTTGAGTATTGTTTTCTATTCATTGCTAGTAATTTGTTCCTGAATTCATTGAATTATTCACTGGAAGTATGAATTATTGTTGAAATGCAAAGAAAAGCGTTATTAAGACAAATGATTTATTAATATTTCATTCATTTCTGCAGTTTATCGGAAAAATGTTTCGCAAATTATAGCTTTCAAAGTGATTGCAATTTAATTTATTGTAGATCTGTTTGAAAACAGACCCAAATCTGTGAGCAAAACGGAGCGTTAAAATTGAAATTAATTAAATTGTTTGACTGAAAAGCCATAACAAATACCTTTTCTAATGCAGAAAATATGAAAACCTTATCAATTAGTGAATGAGAAGAACTAAAAATAAGGCAATAAATCAGAGGCCAACAAATTAGTACAAAACACTTCGGGTATTATCCGTTAGTTTAAAACATTTATTGTTTGTGCCGTTTGTTTGAAACTGAATTCACATAAATCAAGACTTTTTAGTTATTTATCGCAAGTCATCGTTTGCAACACACAATTCACTTAACTCTATCGCTATTATAGCCGGACCTCTCCCTCTCCCTTACAATTGTCTTTAGTTTTACATATTTGCTTACAAAACATGTGCCACTCTTCGAGTGCTTTACAAATACAAAAACAGTATATGTTCTCAATGTTAGGACAAAGAGAAACGAAAGCAACCGAACCGTAAAATAAAGAGTGAAATACAATAAATTGAATTTCTTTTTTTTTTGCCAACAAATTTATGATAGAAGTGGTGCACAAATTCAATGTTTTACTGTATTTAAACTACAGTATAAATTGTAGTACAGAGTCACTAATATTGCAATTTTATGTTAGTTTAGACCAGATTTCGCTCAGAAGTGAACACAATTTCAATTCCTCTAAAGAGCTATTATTTATGGAAATTATATTTCATTCTGTTTTGAAAATTTCAAAACTTTTGAGAAAATAATTTGAAGGAAAAGTTTAAACGGAAAAATACATTTCAATTCATCACAAAATACTATAAGACAAACAATGACTTCAATTCTATCGTTTGAATGTCGTTCAGAATTTAGTTATGCGGAAGAAAGTAAAAATTTTTTAACAAACAAAAAAATTGAGAATAAAGAGAAGTCACTGGCAGTCAATGTTTTATTCAATTCATATGTTCTTCATCTTTAGGTCTTCACTTCAGTCCAAAGTCATGAAATAAGATAATTATTATACAAAAAAGATCAAAATTCTTAGGTTTTTAAATTTGAATTTAAAGTCTATTCACTAATGAGTTTTGTTTCCAAAAAAAATCATTCTTTTCTGAAGAGATGAAAATGGATTTTCAACAACAAAAGGAGAGCGAGGGGAGGAGGGAGGGAGAGAGGGAGGGAAGGAGAGAGGGAGAGCGTTTACAATGAGATTGAAAGATGTTTGAATTTTATTTCAAATAGTAAGCAGATTTACAGATTGGAAGGACTAAAAGTTCATCCAATGAAATCAGATTTCAATGGATTGCATATAAGATTCTATCTCCGAATGACAGTCACCGAAGAATCAATGGTTAGAAGTGGAAACGCAGTGCTATATCAATATGGTATCACAGATTGATTTAGATTTGATTAGACCAGTGATGCAGACAACTGTGAGTTATGTAAGTAATGCAACCAATTTATAAAACAGATCCAAACAGTGAGACTCTAAAAGAGGCACAAAAATAAACTGCTTCACAGATGTAACTGAAATCACAAAATATAAGCAAATGGCGTGAAATAAAACCCAACAAAAAGTGATTAATTCAAAGTCAAAATGTTTACAAATGGTATCAGAAAATCAGAAAATACAATAAATAGAGATATGTTTGAAAATTAATTGATTGTCTTATTTAACATCAAATGACAAATGACCTAACTTTCAGTCATTCAGCTATCAATGAATAGAATTTTAAAAGTTGTGAATTAATGACTTTGAAAGCGTCAAACGGAATGAAGAACAGACCGATTCTAATCTTAGATATCCTAAGAATTGATGAATTGGCAAAATATGATATCATATCTATTCTAAATACCAAAGAAATATTTCTTTCAATACTCTTAGGCTTTACCTTCAGAAGCATTGAATATATCATTGAATGTTTGCCTTACCCTCATCTGTATTAATGCCTGACCAGGCTTCCCGAAGATATGAAATTAAACGTCTTGGAAATGATTGGAATGGCTTTTCTTTGTTTTTGATTATGCTTTGAGTCAATAGTTTATTGTGCGGTCCTTGGATTTGACGACAGACAGTCGATTGAGTTGTGTCGCGGTGTCGGAGTCTTCGACTCGAGGGGTGGGTTGATATCATTCCACTATACATTTCGACAGATTATTCACAACTGAGGACAGACTCAACTAAATTATAGTATAGTCAACAATAAGAGACTTTTCGACAGCACTCATTATTTCGCATTTTCATGTCATCGACTCTTTAATTGATATTCTCGTCTAATTTGAACTGAATTGCATTCTGATAGACAATATTACAATTATAGCAACCAGTTATCAATCAGTTCACAAATATTTTTTGCATATCCGATGCATTTCAGAAGTCGTAAACATTAATAATAGGTTCTAATGCTGTGAAACATTAGATAAACACGATTTTCATGTCATATAATTAGAGTTGTCGTCAAACGAATGAGAAAACAGTTTTTAATTATTTTTCAAAATATGTGAACTCAAACACAAACTAAAGACAAACATTAGTTCTGTTTTGTCTGAAAAATCATTTATTACAGAAATTAGTTTGAATTTAAAGCACAGTAAGTCGTAAGAAATTCTTTGAAAAAATAAACATTTATAACAATTTCTTGAGTATTAATCGTTAGTTATTCCCAAACTATTCAAAAGACAAAACTTTCGGATTTCTATTCGAGTAAAAGAAATTATTTTGCTTTCAAATTAATGATGAGATAAGAAAAGATTTTTCATCTGAGGATTCACTTATTTCCGCAATTGTTCTCATTTAGGATTAGTTTCGCCGATCGATAAGATTAAGTCCAATGTTTTTATAAAAAACAGTTACAATTAGATACCTGATCAAAGTTCACTTTTAACGACGCAATTATTTGAGTTAAAAGCACATCAAATGCCAAACACATATGAATTGGTTTCAATTTCGACCAAAAATATACCGAAGATTGGATAAGAATTGGAAGCATAAAGATATGGAAGTGTTGTCGGAATATCTATAATTGATATGAAATTCTGTTTGAATTGAAGACACGATTAGCTGCGCCGAAGTCAAGACTCTTAACTAAAGCAAAACTTTTTGAAACTGGTTTTCAAGTCTGCGGAGAATCGATCGACTGGTTGTTCAGCTGCTGAGCACCAGTTGCTCACCACTGCTTATCAGTGCTCACCACTGCTCTCCACCGCTCATCATAACAATAGAAGAGACGGGAGTGACTCCCAATAGGCTAACGTTTGTTAGAGACTTGCGCTTCGACTTACATTTCATATTTTCGAAATGCGATCAAAGCGCTCACACTTTCCTCAAATCCAGGGTAAAGAAAATTCAACGAATTGTCAATTTATTCTCCAAAAGTGGACAAAAAAGAAAAAATGCAATTATTGTCGTCATAACGACAATCTAATAGGACTTTATAGTGACACCTCACGTACCGTCCCTTATATACCATCAAATTAACTCAATTAAAATCTTGGCAAATTCTCAAACAGTTAAATGAAAGTCCAAATGTGTTTAAACAGACATTCGTCTGATATTCCACCGCATAAACTGAAAGCTCATAAAACTTAAGAACTTATTTGAAATTCTTAGAAATTTAATAAATAATTTTCTTTTCTTCAAATTCCATTATTTTCTTCTTTGTATTCACTTATTTATTCACTCAATTCTGTAAAAAACATTTGAAATTTTAAATAAATATATAATATTCAGAATTATTTTTTTCAAAACAATCAAAATATTCAAGTTTGGCAACCAGAAAATTGTTGTCTATAAATTATAAAGGCTATAATATAAGCCTGATAACGTAAATAAATGTTAAAAATTGAAATTATTACCATTATTATGGAATAACTAGCACATTCAATTGATAAGCAATTCGATTGCCAAAGTGAGAGCCCATCCCATAAGCATCTCTTATTTTAAGCGAATACCATCAACTGAACAAATTAGGTCTAAATTATTTTTGAGAGAAGATATAAAACTGTGAAAGTAATGGCAAAAAATGATTACCATCTGTTTGAAGATGATTTGCACCTTTTTATGGTTTTTCTCATGAATATAAAGCTTAATAGACTTTTAATTAATTAGAAAAACTAAAAACAGTTTAGAAGTTCAGAAAAGATTAGCAAAACGTGATTTCAGTTCATTAATCAATAATTTGTTCTCAATTTTCTTAAGTTTCATTTATACGATATGTTTGAGTGCATTAATATTTTATGAATTTTGTCGCTAATGTATGACTTCGAGGATGTTATGCTTTAATCGTTTCAAATCATGACATTTGAATAGAAATCTTATTGGAAATTACAGCGAATATCAATTTGTGTTCAAATAATTTCTTATGTTAAGCATTCTAGAATCCTAAAAATTGACTAGATAATCTAATACAGCTCTTAATGCCTTGTTAGGAAAATTAAATTATTGGATGAGCCAGATTCCATTTATCTCCGATGCACCAACTTTAATTGAACTTTGAATGAATAGATGCAAACAACTATTTGAATTCAATGCAAACAAATAGTATTTGAATTCAAACAAGTTTCTAGATAAAATAGAAATTACTTTTAGTTCTTATTATAGTCCTTAGAATCTGTTTTGGCTATGTTTCACGAAAACAGAATGAGTTATGATTTTTAATTTGCTTGAGTAAATATTAATAAATAATGAAAGAACGCTCTCACAATTGAAAATATTTTGGAGTCCATTCAATCATATTTTCATAAATTATTGAAGACAAATGTCTTTTCCTCGCTAACAGAGGTGTAGTGATAAGATAAACATTTTATTGAAGCATCTTTTAAAGTTATATTCAATTGTAAACATCAGTAGAGTTATTGGATGGCCAAAGTCATCATCAGTTTTATGTAATAAACAAGCTTAAGTATAATTTAGAGGAACAAAGCTACATGGCAATCTTTTAGATCAGAGATTGAATATTTCCATGACTTGAATGTGCAATCATTCAATGGAACTAATGAGTCATGAAGTGCACTCTATCCAGGTAATTTTTATTTAAGTGCATGGATATTTATGAGAATCGATCGGTCTCTGAGTTTGACTTTACATTTGAAAGCTTGAGATTTGGCTTAACTCGAATCAAACACAAATATTTGATCGACTAATTGATGAACTAATGATATGTCTGACTCGCGACTAATCAATTCAATTATTTAGAAGAAGTCGAAAAACAAATCCCGGATAACACGGATTGGCTGACAGTTTATCCGTCAAAACAAAATCGATTGCAATGTAGTCAACATTGAGTTGAGTTCTTATAAGTTATAACCGGCGGCTAAAACTTATTTGTCTTTCCCATTAATGATCCATACCTTCACTTCACAAATGAATTTCATTCAAAAATACAATACTATTTCAGATCATTTATTTCTGGGTTAATACGAAAATAAAACGGAGATATCGGGGAAAGTGAGTATATTGTAAAAATAAAGACAACATTTATTCACAAGAATTAATCGAATTTTTCATATCAATGGTTGAAAAGTTTTATTCAAAAGATTTTACGACTTTCTGGATTTCATGGCATCTCATTTAATTATATATTTTTTTTATTGTTCTAACTTTTAGTGAAGAAATGAAACGAATATAAAAAATGAATTTCATTCCGTTTATTCAATAAATTTTACGGCAGTCCTTATGAAATCATATTAGATGGCAAACTATACTATAAGTTGCTTGTCTTCTTACAATTAGTCTTGGTGGTTATTCACTAAATAAATTTCATTGTTCGTCAAAAGCATTCCATTCCATAAATTTCTTAGTTTTGTTAAATTCATATTGAAAACTAGTGAATGGTTCTAGTCAAAACAAATTTTATCAATAATGAATCCTTCTTTATTGTTCTGTTAAATGAGTGATTTAGCTCTTTATTACTATTTCAAACTCTAGTCTACTTTTTATTTAAATTATAGGATTTCCAAAATCATGGCCATTTAGTGTTTGAAAAAGAATGCATGTTGAATAAATGAGTAAAAATGAGATAAATTGCAATTTCTCTGAAACTGATTCTTAACAAACAGAATCTTATAGAAAGATTGGGTCGCCTTCTAGTGATCGTCAATGCATTCATTTAAAGGAATATTTCAAATGAAGAAATTGAATGATTACTAATCTAATGCTTTACTGATCATAAGCTTTGTTCTCAATTTATATTTTACTTTGTATTACCGGTTTGAAAATATTTTAAATCAAATCAGGCCAATAAAATCAAGTACAGCATTTTTTATGAATCCATAGAATAAAAAGGTTTGTCGAGAGGGTCATCTGATGGCGCTATTGTTTGCTTCGATAAGAAAGTCATTCTGTGCACAAACGCAAACAATCAGACCGTATGTTTGCAAATCTGGATTCTTTGCAATTTTAACAAGTTTTAAATCTAATTACTTAAAATATCAATCAATTAATTGCAGACAATATATACTTGCATATATACTTTCAAACAAAGTTTATGTTCGGTAACTAATAATTTATACAATAACTTATACAATAAAATATGCAATCAAATGTTCTCATAATTTATTAGCATGGTATTTTTTAAAAATCCCTTTAAAATTTATAAAATCTTCTTGAATGGATAAAAATGAATTAAGTCTTGAAAAAGAAATAATGAAGATGTTTGAGCAACACTTGGAGATAATATTTGAAAAAAGATATCATGTGTCATAGACTGCAGAACAGACACTTGTTTGAGGCAAAGCCAAAGTCACTCATTCTGTGTTTTACATTAAACTTGAAAAAATAAATGTATTGTCAAATAATTTAGAGCCAACAATAATTAAATGTTCATCATTTTGAATCAGTTAAACCAAGATAAATTTAATTTTTAATTCATCTAGATAAAAGATTATTTCATGTTCAATTCAAAAGCGAATTATTAAATTAAAATTAAATATGCTAGAGGAGATCACTTTAAATTCCTAGAATTTAAAAACTGCCCAGGGAAACTCTCCATCATAGCTATCATTGCCTCCAACCACTTTGGACGTCCTAATGATCTGCTGTTTG
>JAQIWP010000309.1:0-29494 GCA_034695525.1 Euzetes globulus
AGAGAGAGAGAGAGAGAGAGAGAGAGAAATATTATTTTCATTATAAATTTTAATTTCAAATTAGAAATGTATAATTGATTTCTTCTTCAAATATTTCTGAGAAATTTCTGAAAATTCAATTTTATTACAAAAATTGATTTCAATTTTTTCCTTAGAATTTCATTTTTTTATATATTCAATGAAAAAGATGAAAATTGGCTGAAAATTCTTTCGATCAAATTATGTGAGGCTAATGTCAAACCAGTACTAAAAAGTTTACAAACCTCTAAATTATAGCCTCTTTTTCTGATAAGTTCTTATAATTTGATTTCACAGCTCTGTATCAGTAATTAGTATTTTGAAAAAGCATTTCTTAAAAAAATACTTTAATGGCTTAAATTGGAGAAATTCCATCACATTTTGACAGTCGCCAAACATACCTGTCCTTAAACTGAGCATAGCTCACACATTGGACTTACTAGTTAGTTTAATAGTGAATATTGAATAAAAGCTGAATATTTATGTAAGTGACATTCAAGCTATCTAATTGTTTAATTAATCAATAATCTAGTTAAACTTTTTATTGAAATTTTTCACAATTGAAATGACATTTTCGAGAATTTCTGGAAAATTGACTAATTTTCTGATATTTTGAATTTATTATTGCATTAGAAAAAAGGAAATAAAAACTTCAGGAATGAGTGAATTCACGAAATAACTGGACTCGAAGTTCGTTGTACTCAAGACGTCAAAAAAAATTACGAGTATTTCACTGAATGTGACAAACCGTGAAGTGAAGGCCGACATAAGAGCAACAAATTAACAATAATAGGGTCGACTCATCAACGACTCGGCGGTTAATATACATCTAAACTATTCAATCAAACCATTGAATCAGAAGTTTTCGGTTTATCGAAACAGGAAGAAGAAGAAGAAGAAGTAGAAGAAGAATAAGAAGAGGTAAATAACAAGAGGTCTAATATATTATTTTTTGTTTAGTCCGCGAAACCGTTAAACCGAATTTTGTTAAACTTGACTCTGATTTTGTCTCAGATTTTGGAGTCAATCAATCGGACGACATCTCCGCTCGATTTGGTTTTTGCTATTAAAATGACTCGATTTTTGATTTATGTTTTGCTAATTTGGCTGACATTTCAAACTCTGGTAAGTTTTTTGCTTAACTCATGTTGTCTAAAATGATCTCATATTTGGAAGTAACCTCTTATTCCATGCTAATTCTATATCATGCTCGACTATTTAAATATTGTTTGGTCAAAATGAATTCAGATTGAGCTTGACAGTTTATTTTTTAATTGAATTTTATTTATCAAATAGCATGTTAAAATAAATAAGCAAGGTTAAAAAAGTAATCGATATACAGACTGAATAGCAATGAAAGCATCTTACTATAAGCGGAGATGGGATGTCCAAAGGATAGCCAATTTGAGAAGTGCTCTCAATAGACTTGGATTGCTTCAAACATGTCTCAATGTCTAAGAATAAAGGATGCCAGAATTCTTTGAAAATTAAATGTTATTAAATTGATGATAACTTGCACAATCATTCCAATTGAATTATTATGCGCTGAAACATTAGTTTAATAATAATGTGAAGAAATGGGAAAATAGTTGCCCAATAATTACCTGATGACTCAATTTATTGATGTTTTAGACAACACATTCATTGGACAATTCATCCAATGTGTCGAAAGAGGAGACTATGAACCAAAATATTACTGAACTGAATAGTTTCAAAAGTAAGGAAAGGCTATCATTTTTCATACATTTATATAAAACATACTCTAAATGCAATTTTCATTGATATCATTGACAGCGTCTGTGATTTGTAACAAGTCTTCACTTGTGGTGAACTTCGATTTTCGAGAGCCATTTCATGGTGTAATTTATGCAAATCAAATATTTTCAAGCCTTCCATCTGAGTGCAGGTCATATGGCAATGGCTCGGAGGTGGTTCACTTCGTCACCAACAGTAGCCAATGTGGGGTCAACTCAATAGAGAGCCAGGTATTCAATAAAACTAATAAATCATTATTATTTTAAAACAATCAAATTGTTTGATGATATCAATGTTTGTGTTATTTATTTGTTTGGGATTGAATTTGTACATTTATGTATTTGTAATGGGTGTCATTCAGTCTGATTACAAGGAATATGAACTGGTTTTGTACGTCCAAAATGACCGGACTATTCAACAGGCCACCGATGAGAAAGTAGAGGTCAAGTGTGCGCCACAAGAATTGCTTTTAACCGGAGTTGTGCCGAACAGAGGCACTCAACAGATTCCACAGACATCAAAGTTCAATGGAAAGAGTCTGTACGGAGGCTCTTACCTTCAGGTGCATCGAATGCTGAGCCATAATTTTACGCTCTCATACATCTCAGACTTAATCGAATGCCGTATGGATGTAATGAAAGGCAGAATACCTTTCCTTAAGCCGATTGACGGCTTTGTTGACTTGGGACAGGACATCACTGTAATGATCAAAATAAGACAAATCGGTAACACTTTTATCAAACACTGATTCCATTGTTTTCGTGAATCGCTTTCTAAATAATCAATAATTTTTACCGCAATTGCCTTAAAGACGGCGTCGACTCAATGATCTCAAGATGTTATGCACACGACGGCACTCATCTCCTCAAACAAGAGCTTACTAATAATGACGGGTAACCTCACTAATTATCATCACTTTGTGAATACATTAATCTTAAGCATTACAACTATTTCAAGTGTGTGTGCACTGCGCTCAACATTATTTTCGCCTTTCATAGCAAAATCTCACATAAGTTTACCTTGAAACTGACAGATAATATTTTCTAGTCATCTCCATTTAGTTTCATTTTGAGACATCTTGACTTGAGGTTATCATACTAAAAATTTGTCCAGATCATACATCTGGAATTCTATTTTCTATGAGTAGCAGACTGTGCACATCTCTGCTACCAATGATTACATGTTTTGTCTGAAAATTCAATGGAATGCTCTTTTGAATTGATGAAAGACATCATTCAATATTGAAATCAATGGCAAAATTCTGGTATCGGATTCTATTTGAATGGATGTCTACCAAACTTGTGGTCATTTATAAGTCAATAATCTATATTCAAAAGTCATTATCACTTTAGCGATGAAAGCAATTCCTTTTCATTTCATCAGATGAGTGAAAGTAAATAAACTTTCGTTTCAATTGAGTAGAGATTCTCTAATATTCATTAGTTAACATTTCGTTAGTCATTCTTAAGTCATATATTGAATGAATAATGCTTTCAGAAGTCTTATCCATCATATTTTTTGCAGACAAAATAGTTGCAGACACCTTTTGCCAAATTGATTTTTCAGCATTTAATTAAATGTGAATAAATGGCGATAGCATTCAAAAGCATCCGAATCCAGGAATGAGTGTAAAGACTTAGCCGTTGCCTTAACCGGACTTTTAATATTCAAATATTTCTTTTGCTTTTTTTGCTCAAAGTTTTTATTCTTCAGTCTTTAGAAGCAGTAAATCTTTTAAACTTCTTAAAAAGTAATCAAAGGATCGCTTTTATTATAATCATTATTCAAAAACCAAATTCATTTGAAAACTCAATAGTGAGTGAAGTCTTATGTAATGATGATTGATAGCAACCACTAAAGTTTTGTATCCAATTTCAAAGCTCCGGATAATTATTATTATTTTTCTTTTCTAATATAAATTCTTTAGTTTTTTCCTTTAAATTGATTTCTAAAATAAACAGTAATTTTAATTAATTTGGCCCTTTAAATGATATCGGAAACTACACAAAAATGACACAAAATTAATGGTTAATTTAATTTAGAAAACCGTTTCTCCATCAGGTGCTCAATTGACAAGGCCATTTTGCCAAACTTCCAGCTTATGCCGAACCCGCCCTCAGATTTCGACGTGTATTTCACGACATTTCCCGCATTCAAGTTTCCCGACAAAACTAATTTGAATATTCAGTGCACTGTCATTATATGCAATACGACATGTCCTCAGGTAAGCCAAACACTAGTCTGGAGAACAGCATATTTTGTTTTGCTTTCTGTCCATCAAATAATACGATTAGAGCACAGAAATAGATAAGAAATTTATTCAATTCTTGGTAAAAGAGATCAGATCTTAATTTTGATTTTATTCTCACTTTCGTTTCGATTGAATAATTCAAAGTTTTGCATAAGTTTTCAGGTTTTAAGTATCCATTGAGGGGTAGAGATATAGAGCTTTGGGTCAGAGGCTCTCAAAGCTCTAAATCCTTCAAAAGTTATTACTATTACTGATTGGTCGATACCTTTCAGTGAATTTTCGTGGTTTGAAATAAAATAAGAATAAATGATAGGTTTGGTCCTGAGTTTAGCACTCATTCTAAATACCAGTGTTTTTGTTCTGATCCAAAATATATACGTATAGATTCAATGTGACAACACTAGGCCTTCGAGTCCACCGCTCCACCGAATAAAGAGGCGCTCAAACACTTCGACTGCCAATAAGACTATAATTATGGATAAAAAGTTGACGGCATTGACGTCCGAACACAACAATGACTCCAAGTCTTCAGACGCGCCACTGACAGCAGTCGGCGTTTCCAACTCAACGCTACTACCAAACGGTGACTCCATTGACAATGAGAATCACACGACCATCAAAACTATGGACTGTAAGACAATCAAAATGTTTGCCCACAATTTGATGGAATAATTACATTTTTGTAGCCATACATAAGACATATATCAGTGACGATCAGACACAATGTCTTACTTCCAAAGTAGTTCTCGTCTTTGCATTTGCGCTCATATTTACACTCTTCTCAGTGCTAACTATCACTTCGTTTTGTGGTCTCAGAGCACAGGATATTAATCAGAAGCTATTGGTTACTAAATGCAAAGATTTGACAAAACATAATTATAACGGAATGGAAGGACAGGAATCTAAACGCAATCAATATAAAGCATTGGGACGGATGACAGACATCACTATTTAAATATTTAATAACTCGAAAACATTTCTCTCTATAATCGATTGAAAAAATGATTGATTGGTGTATTTCGGAAGAATTTTTCTGATATTATCTATTTATTTATTAAAACTTTCGCTTTTCATAACTGATTGGTAAATGAAATTATTGAAGGATTGGAAATTTTGAGAAACAATCATAAGATTTAAGATAAACTAAAAGAGGTTTGAGTGAGATATTTGTTGATTGATTTTAAATTATCCAAACAAACAAATTATATTATTTAGAAAAAACACAAACATTTAATAGTAGACCATAAAAAGGGAATTTGTTTAGCGTTTCGGCTCAAACTGTGCGTCCAAAAAGAGAGATAAAAATCACGATAGAGTGGAAGGGAAAGGCATTTATTGAAAAGGACCTTAACATCAACCTTAACCCCAACATTAATAAAATAGTGCAATGAGTTCATTGCATTCGAACAATAATAGTCCGGATTTTAGTTCATTGAAGTTCAGAATAACAATCATAATGTTGTTATGAAAATTGAAAAA
The DNA here is from genome assembly GCA_034695525.1 of Euzetes globulus. NCBI lineage: Eukaryota > Metazoa > Arthropoda > Arachnida > Sarcoptiformes > Euzetidae > Euzetes > Euzetes globulus. The sequence continues at coordinate 5,504 of JAQIWP010000309.1, forward strand.
ATAATATTTGCGAAGCAATAAAATATTGACCAAAACACTGGTTCCTAAATGAAAAAAAGTTACATTAAATCAGAGACTGAAAGAGAAAAAACTGGTATTTATGTCAGAAGAGGAAAATGAGTTTACTTTTCAAATAAATATGAATTTATTCGAGAAATTGTAAGAATAGAAATGAATTATGAATTATAAGAGTTTTCAATATGGGATTCCATCGGATAATAAACTCAACAATTTTTTTATGGGCTTCTGCTGCGTATCCGAAACCACTTTCACATTTCACTTGAATTGTATTTCCAAATCATCTTTTTTTCCTTTTCTATTCACACTATCGGAGCGGGTTTTGTAGACCAGTGTTTAGTTTGAGAGACCACTAAATTCTTATATTTAAAAATACTTTAATCTGACAGAAGAATGTTTGCGAATACGACATATATTTTTTACAAGAAAAATGTCTAAAAGTTTAACGAAAAACTCCACAAAAAATGATTTTTTTGTTCAGCACACTAACAAAGAGTCCAATATTTGGAAAGTGAAAAAAAAACTTTGTTATAATAGAATGCCTTCAGACAAATGACATTCAATCGGAAACAAAAATTTATTCTTTAGGAAGATATCAATTCATAAGTATTATTGATATTTTCATAGATCATATACGATGAACAATGCATTCATATCTTTATTCACTTGAGTTAATTTCAATCAAAAATATTGATTCTATTTATAAAAATGTTTTGTTATAACAATAACGAGAGTCTAATAAATCCAATACAAGTCAAGTGAAGTAGTCTTGAAATCATTGACTCTCTATTTGTATGAAAAAAAATGTTAAATAAATTTCAGTAAAATATAAGAAAGAATGTAATGAAATCACGGAATATTTATCTTATATATTGATAGATCAATTCTTAAGCTTCTATTGAAACGTTTACTTTTACTCATAAAATATATGATTATTTATTTATTTAAAAATATTTATTAGATTTTTAAGAATAATAACATTAATTCATAACTACATAACCAAAAAGAAGTCTTTCAATGCATATTACGGAAGTCTAATGAGATTTTGATGACTTTGAATGAGTGGGACCACCAGTGCCTGAACGTGTGGACCCAGTGCTGTATAGCATTAATATTCGTTATTGTATTGGTTTCGTGCAATTCCTAAGTCAGTAACCGATATTCTGTGTAATGAACTTTAAATTAAGTTAAAACCAAAGGATAACATTGTTTACGTTTGTAATGTTGGGCTTCAGTTAAGATTCTCTGACCTCTGGTTTGATGTGTTTGACATTTCACTAATAAATGTTAGTTTATTAGCCCTAAAACACACGTTTTTTCCACCAGTGGTTACTGTCAGTGGGAAACCTGGAGTCAAACGAACCCAATAGTGTACCCAATCTTTACACCCAATCCATTCATGCATTTCTTAGGCATTCCTATGCTTACACTAATATGGGTTTTGTAAAGCACTCTCTAAAAGAACATTTTTTTCGCTAATTTCTCACGAATTTCTTTAATACTTGAATACAGGGTAAAGTGGAAAACACTTTCTCTTTCGGATCAAAAAATTATTGCCAAAACTCAGAGACTTTTGAAATGAGAAAATAATAGCAAATGAATGCCAAAAATCAAACCAAGGATTGCCTTCAGAGCAGAATAGGCGTGTGATTTCAGTTTTGAAAATTTCCTAGATTGTTCAGCTCTTTTTTGATAACTTGTTTGAATAGAATTTAGCACTAGTGCTAAAGGACCAGAAGATTATAGCACGTGGTCATCAATCTGTGACCTCCTTCAGAAACACACTTTCACTCATCAAACTTTCACTGTTGATGAGCGCAGACCTAAGGACTGGCATCAATACAAGAAGTTCGACAAGAACTGCTTACTCCACGCTTCAACACATTTAATACGGCAATAGTACCTGTGCTCATGGCAAATGGGCGAACACTGCCTCATCACTAACTTTCCAACCAATCTCTTAAAGGTATTGTTATTCACATCAGTTCTCTTGAGTTGTTTCAGCTTTTGATCACATCTCTGTTCGGCGCAAACATAGCACAGAACAACTTTCCTCAACAGTGAAGAAGTTTTGTCATTTGGACTTGAAGTCACTTACAGAACAGAACATCACCGGTGAAGAAGAACTCAACTGTTGTTTAAGTTTAACAGAAGTTTTTCTACTTATCAAACATTGTTTTAAATCCGAATACTATTCCATACTATTGTCTATATTTTGTGTTTTGATCAAAAGTTTTATAATGTTTTCCGATGCGATCAATCATTTCTAGTATTCGCTAAAAGTTATCCCAAAACAGAAATTCCTGTGAATTATTTTTAATATCAAATTTATTTTAATCATTTATCATAAATGTTATTCTGAACAAAATCAAAGTTCACTTTCATATGTCTGTCAACTTTCAGTCAAACTTTATATTCAATAAGTTTTTCGAAATAAACAGTTCTGACTAAACATTTTATTTTTGGTTTTTGTGTACAAACGTAAAGAAATCTGTGATTTATTCTTCAATTTTCGGTAAGTGTCGAAATAAGCTTTGATTTTTGCCAATAATTCATTTTCATATACAAACATCCACTTATGTGTCAATGCTTTTTGAACCGAAAGTAACCGAACGGTAACTGTCCTCTCATTAAATCCCATTTGAAATCATAGAAATGTGAAAGAATTTTAACTTTCACTTTTCAAAAGAAAAAAAAATCTTTTGGAAAATAGTCATTAGAATTGTAATTATCATTAGTAAAAAAGCACGCGCGTACAATGCATTTCACACCTATACCGGTGCCACTATACCTGTGCGCAGACAATCGTACCAAATGATTATGACTTTGTTCATACAAAAAATAAAAATTCTTTTATAGAAAAAGTGTAATTCAAATCATCTTTTATATAAACAGAATGAATGACTGTTTGGACAAAATGATTATCAGTCAAAAATTTTGTCAGAGTTTTCGGCTAATGTTCTCTTTATTGCATCAGAAAAAAATTGAAAAAAAACATTATTTTTGATTTCCTATTGAGTAGAAAAAAGAAGTTCACATTTCTTTTGTTTTCTGACGGCTATATTACATTAGACCGGATTAAAAATGAGTTTCAGATAAGAGTTTTCTATTGTGGAAATGGTTTCACTTCATATACTTTCGTGGCTAACAATAGTTCGGAGGATTCACTATATTTTTACAGTCAATCAAAATATTTTATATTCAATTTTTCTCAACGATTTGTTCGAATAGTTTTGATTAATTGCAATTCACAGACGTCTCAAACGCAACATTTATTCCGTTCAGAATCAACGGTAAAACTCCTAATTATGGGATCGTTTGAATGGAAAGTTTTGATCATTATCTAGCACGAATCTCAAATCAACGATAGACAAGAATTTCAAGTACAAAATTATCGTCCTTGCTCTATTTTTCCCGTTAGACTAATTTGATAAATAACGCAATTTTTCACATCTTCAATGAATTTGATAGAAAAAAAGAAAAACATTTGAATGAAAAGTGAAAACCCTATTCACTATTTAAAATCAATGGAGAAAACGATGAGAACCATAATTACTCTGAGTTTAATTCATTTAAACCAATTTGCAGAGGATTTTCACTAAAAAAAATTGACTAATTTGAAAGAAATAGTGACAAAAGAAATGTTATTAAGTCTGACAATGAGATTGAATTCGATGTCTAATAGGTTTTGGGGAATCAGTCAACAAAAAAGCGCATAGCTTTGGGTTTGAAATACAAAAAAATACTTTTACAAACGTGTTCAAGAATACAGTTTTAATTTCGCATTCCAGTAGTTCCAGCGGTTGTGCCGTCCAAATGATTTCTTTTTGATGGTCACAAACTCTGAGATAGTTGTTAGGTTGTTGTGTCGCATGCATTCAATTACAATAACGACTACCGATTGCTATTCAATTCTGTATTATAGTTATGCTATTCATTAATATTCTATTCAGTGGTATTCATGCACTTCTTCTTCACTTTTTCATTCAAATGGCGAGAATTTGAAAATTCATATATCATTCAAATTCAATGATATGTATGTCTCTCATTGAAAGTGAATTTATAATAGAGAATAATGAGTGGAAACCCTAATGAATGGCTGTTAACCTCACGCCATATCCACAAAAATAAGAAACAAATAAAAAGTGACGAAAAAAGAACATAAAAAGAGAGGAATAAGAGATACTTCGAAATGTATTTCTCTTTCGGAAACACAATTTGGTTGATATATATATCGAGAAAAGGTTTTCTTTTTTTAGCGGGAATTGGAAAACAAGTTTGTCGTTTTTGTCTTCCACTGTCGTCAATATCTTTTCCTAGAATATAATTAACACCTCTTTGTTGTGAACTTTACGCAACTTTGAGCACACCTTTAATTAAATGTTAGTCAAAAATATTGTCGTTTTTTTAAATAAGATTTAGTTGTTTTCTTGCAATAAATTTCACCGAAATTTTTGATATGAATACTAAAAATAAAGATCTCATTTAGTTTTACTGTTATTTTCGAGTAGTTTCCACTTTTTTATGGAAAATCAATTTTCAAGTTCTGCTATATTTAACATTCAATTGGAGCATCATTTTAGAGATGAGGAAAACCTCAAATTTATTGCAAAACTTTCGGAAGTAAATCAACGAAACGGTGAAAAAAAAAGAAATTCCTATTTTCTAATTATATTTTGAAGAAATCTAATTTTGTGTATCTTATGAATGAATCTTTAAGGAGAGGAGAAAACTCATTTATAGTTTATTTGTGCTGACCGTTAAGGCCAGGAATTCTTTTGCTTTTGTTGATTGTCTTTGAATTTGAGCCGAGTACAGATTCAAATGCCAAAACCAGAAGAGTTTATTTTTGAATGTTTTGTCAAATATCTGGCATTCATTCAAAGCTAATCCATCTTTGATTAGTCGAGTATTTTGTTTTGTTTTGCTATTTCTTTTGTAAAACTCATCACAACTTTAATAGATTTCATCTCAAAAATTGTTTGGAATTGAGTTAAAGAGGAATTATTTCTTCAAAACGTATTTTGAAAATTAAATTTTCTTTTGAAGACTTCATAAAGAGTTTCAATCAGTCTGTTTCCCAAAACAACTTATGTCGGGTCAGGTTTACAAACAATCCCTATACCAGTCTATAAGACCAGACTATAAATCTACTGTTTTTGTTGTAAATCAATGATAAAATAGTGAATTATTACTACATTTATGTCAGGTTTAGGCGAATGTTTGATTGATAGCAGAATATTTCATTTTCGTGATCAGCAAAAAATGAAAGTTTAAGGAAATTATTTCAAAACTCAGGACATCTTTAAAATCTAAGTATGGAAAGTTGCAAGAATTAACAGTAATAAACTTCGTGGTTTAAATTGAAAATCTCAGTTTGTCTTTCGATCTATTATAAAATTCGTTTAAATTTTCCTCATTTAATAATTTCAGTCACAGTTTCGGTATTAGTATTAAAATATTCTACAAAAATAACAAAACAAATATTATTTTCAAAAATTTTCATATTATTAATAAAAATAGTTATTAAACGGAAGAAACTGTTCAAAGAAATTATAATTTTTGAACTTTCATTCGGATCATTTTAAGCGATTCTTTTTGAAGATCATTCAATACCTTCACTTATAAAGTGAATTAATTACTGAACGCATTTCTATTTTACTTTAATTCTAATTTCATGAAATCTATTCATTAGAAGTATTTCATCAAAATTTTGAACATTTATTATCTGTATTTAGGAAACGATTAAAGACTTAATAGAATAATAAATTCAGAATATATTATAGGAAAAAATTTAATTTGAAATTTGAAAAAATCTCGTCAAATGAATCCTGATATGAGAATAATAATCATCCTTTCAATGCGTTTATGTCAGACTCCAATCGCTTGTAATTCATATAACTATTGTCTGAATAATTCAATTTGGATTAATTGAATGAAATGCATAGAACAAGTAATTTAGTTGCAAATTGACCTCTGCTTAACATATTCTCATGTATTTCAATGAAATCTTTATTCTCTCCTATTATTAGACAATAATCTTCGCGTTCAACAAAAGATGTATTTTTTTGGTGAAAGTCATTGAAAGGCAGTTAATTATAAACATTAGACATGTATTGGTTGTAGGGGTGGGCGAATCCATCAAATATTCATTTGGCAGTCCTTTTGTTTAGAGTCCAAAGTTTTCTTTATTAAAGCCTTCTCTTACTTATAAACGCTTTTGTCTTCCATTGAAAGCACTAAACGCTTATTTTTTCATTCTTCAGATTCAAATACTTTTCCTTTTATTATATGAATTATCAAATTGTGAGCAAAGATTTCAATGTAAGTCTGACTGAAGAGACAAAAAAGAGAAAAGAAAAGAAAGTTATGCGGAGAAAGTCAAGGGTTGTTTCATAATCGGTGTGACGATCAAAATATATGTATGTTTAGCAATAACCTCAAATCAAACTTTTCAGGTCGAACTGGCAAATAAAGTCACTCCAAAGACACAGAACACATATACATAGCACAGTATAATTTTTTTGGTCAGAAATTTTTATGTGAACAATGCACTCGTGATTCATAGGACTGAGTGTTAGAGTCTTAGCCACATAAAATAATTATATGTCTTATCTGCCAAAATGCCTTTTCTGATGCCCTGTTCTCTAAAACTATATGGGATTAAAAAGTCAATATATCAGTAATGGATGCATAACTGCGAGCATCAAACAGATGGCCATTCAGTGCAACCTTTACCTATCATTGACTCGTCAGCACCGGGCCATTTAGACTGCATTTATTCAACTCAATCAATAAGTTGAAAGCATATTCTTTGTCATTGTCTTGCTTTTGACGCCTTCTTCAGAAAAGAAAACTATTCTGATTCTGATTTTAATGCATTATTTGATCTCTTTTTCAGTGTTGAAATCATAGGCAGCTTTTGATGCTATTTACCATCAAAATGATATATCAAACTCATCACAACCGGTGGCTCTTTTTTGCAACTCTTGCCCTAATATTTTCAGTGAGAATTGTTCATAAAATATAATCCAATGCCCTTTTAAATCGTTTCTAATATTTTTTTTAACCGAATTTCTTCGTCTGCTGTCATTAGACCTCTAGTTTAGTGTATTCTTCGGAACCAATCACTAGTTTATTGACATTTAATGGCAATCAAAGCAATGATAGCAATGAAAAACTTTTACCGATGACTACACAATCAGATACACTCATAGAAACAACAGTTGTGTCCAATTCAATGGACGAAACGACAGCCAATGCCTCAATCAGTGGTCTATTCCTGACCACTGACTCAGCCATAAACTCGACAACTACTACTTCGCCATTAGTTGACAATATGATGGCGTCGGGCAGTGAGAATCGCTTTCGATGGATGGATTTCCGACGCCCACAGTCCTATCCGCCACGAATGCCAGCCCTACCTGGCATTCCCAGTGGTTTTAGAAACCCTGCGGCTAATAATCAAGTGTTTAATCCGGGAATGCCTTTCACGGGCTTCGGTGGCAGTTCTACACAACCGGTTGGCTTCGGTGGCAGTGTTGTGATGAGTAACCATTTCGGACCTCAAGCAGGTTCTGTCAGAAGACCGGCCCTAAACATCACTCGAGTCGAGCGTAAGGAATGCCTAACAATTGTTTGACTCTTGTTTTACAAACAATGCATTTAAAGCTATTTCTATACAACTTTTGATTTGCTATTAATTACATAAATATTCATTCGAATCGTCGAAAGAATTAATGTCTGAATTTCATGACATAAACGATACGATTGAATGACACTAAACATGAAATTATACTTTTCAGAGAATAACAGAACTAAAAAAGTCTTTCCTATTATAAGTCGATTCAGAGTTCTTCGAGTATTAATGAATTTTAAGAAAAAACTCACGAAATTCTCTTATAATTATATCAAAACTCAAATTCAATAACAGTTTGAATAACTCTTCCGTAAACACAAAACTTCTTTTCATTATCTAAATTAACAATAAATTCATTGAAATGCTTTGACAATACCTAACATTTTGGTGACCACAACATCCAAACAGACATAACCGCTGAATGCTCTGATGAGTACATGAAAGTCAGCATTCACTTCAACGGAACGTTTACCGGATTGGTCTATAGCTCCGGTTATGTTCACGATCTTAACTGCATTTACGTTAACGGCTCCGGAAGAAATCAATACGAATTCTTCATTAGGCTTAACCAGTGCGGCACTCTCGGCAGACAGGAGATGTACCATCCCACACTTCCCGGCGAAGCCAGGGTTAGTCATCATATCATATAAGGATGACCAGGGGCAAAACATTCCAATATTTAAACCCTTTTTTTAAATAATTATATTCAGTAAAATATTTCAGTAATCAATGGATTAGTTATTTTGACTCAAATTCTTTGAGTTTTCAATAATTCTTTGGAATTTTTAAAAACATATTTAAGGAAAATATGCAAAATAGTGCTTAAAAGTAGGAAATCACTCAGTTTTTTTCATTTATAAAAAAATATATACATATCTATAAGTATCTATAAGTATATATATATATATAACTACATGGTCATCATCGTTTTGCATGATATATTTAACAAGGTCAATAATTCAAATATGTAATCAATATGCAGCGACGCGACCAACTGATGTGGAATACCCTTTCGATTCAATATAATTCACTGATCGAAGAAGAATTTGATGAACATTATCGGGTGACCTGTGAATATGGAAGTGACTTCTGGAAAACAGTTACCTTTCCTGCCGTTAACGTTGAGTAAGTTTTATTAAATTTCATTTTCAATTTTAACCCAACTTTCATTCAAACAAAATTGAGTGAAAACTTGTAAAAACAGCTTTCAATTGTGAGGTCCGTTTCAGTTATGACCGATTCCAGAGGTCAATGACTCAGACTTTCTCCGATTCAGTTAGTGATCAGCACATGTTTCAGTCAATTGTGAAATACGATTAGAGCCAACCAAATGAACTTTAACCACAGTTAACACCTTTAGTACAAATCTTATTTGAGTCTAAGAAAAAAATCTCATTTAGCTTGTGATGAATATTATGGATCGGAAGTTGTGGTGAAATGCCTCATAGCTAACCATCCAGTGATGAATTGAGTCAAACTCCATTGCAAACCAATCGAACCAAATATTTTCAAATTAGATGATAATAACAGTGAAGATAATAGAAAATGTCTGAAAAGTAATGAATTAACTAAAAATATAGGAAATGCGGAAACTTTTTCAACTTTCCTCAATTGCTTTCGATTATAATTAACAGATAATCTGTAAACTTACTAAATTTATTTTATTATTATCCAAATCTAATTTCAAGTTTATTCTTCTTTTAAAAATATATATCTACTGTTCGGGTCAAGTGATTAATTTAAGGAAATTTCAAAGAAACATGACCTCATACCTATATATATATATATATATATATATACAATTTTTATAGTTTATAATTAGAAGTAATTTTTTAGGCATAAAAATTCTCTACTAATCGATAAATGAATAATAAATTTAATTTTCTTTTGACAGTTATTTAGCAAATAATCGTAAAACAGTTTTATTTGCATGTAAATTATTTGCAACTAGTAATAATGTTGTTAGTTTTAATTACTTTCTAAATAGGCCTTAATTATAAATTGCAGAGTAAACACTGGGAGTCCTGTCGTATTCACAATAAACCCTCCCCAGTGCCAAATGGAAATTAGAAGAGGTTTTGGTATCGCAGGCACTCGAACTTCAGGACCAGTGACTGTCGGCGATCCGTTAACTCTACTCATTCATATGAAGAGCGAAAAAAGTGAGTGATTTAAGCAAAAAGTTATAAGAGATTATCGCCTCAATTATGGCTTTCCTTTCAGCCGGTTTTGACATATTGGTCAAGAATTGTGTGGCACATAATGGCGCTCAACAAAGACTTCAACTTATAGACTCGAGCGGGTAAGCACTCGGCCAACCTTTTTTTGTTCAGCTCATTGTTCAGAATCTAGTTTTCCAAGAATACAGAAAATGATGTAAATTCTTATGAAACATTTTTTTTTGTAAAAATGGTTTTCCCAACAAAATTACAATGACTTTCATTTTCATCGATGTTTCGGAGCGTCAATGCATTGAATGAAAGCATGAAAATTGAATTTCAAGATATTCTTCAGACCTGTTTATCATTTCAATCCTCTAATTGTTAACAATTTTTCAACAAAAGACTTAAATGCTATGAGAAATGGTTTTTGTATTTCACTTTTCAAAAGAATGTTTTCAGAATTAAAGCAAAGAATAAGTGTTATAATTGGGAACCAATGGGAGAGCCTATTAAAGCACATCTAAAATCAATAGATTGAGTGTCATTGATATGAATTTCTATCAAAGAAAGGACATTAGACTACAGTCTCAGACATACTTAGAAAGTGAAGGACTTCTTTGAATTAGTCGCCGATGAATGAGAGTCTACCAAACGATTATTCAATAGTTGAATACCTTTTGGCGAAAGACATTCAGAGGCAAAATAATTTGATATGAAGTCAATCAATAGTAAAACTGCCAAATCTTAAAACATTTTCGGTGAATAAATAGCCAGAAAATTCTGTTAAAAGTGTCTGACATGAAGTCACGCACTGTTAGCCCCAAATGGCAATAATTTTCTAATTCAGCACTTCTTCATAAAAATTTTCTGTACCCCAAAAAAAACTTCTAAATGTTATTTTGGGTTATCGGGTTCGTAGTGCAGGTGCCGACCCTCTCCCGTGTGTTCCAAATGTCAAAGTTATTTCCATTTAAGTTATAATAACTTTTTGAGAGACGCCATCGAAATGGCATCAAAAGACAAAACATATGAAATATAGCCCTGGGATAAGAATGAGCACAACCAACAAAAGACTATTGCACTCAAACATCAATACTATTTGAATATCTGTGAAATGCATTTTTTGGATGTGTTTCGCACGCAATACCCGTTTAGCGATAACTCAGGCTCACGACAAGTGCTGACCACAATACTAGTACAATAAACTCAACAGAAGCTCAATTCTGATATCAAATATTCAAACAATTCATTCGATTACTTTCCAAATAATAAACGCATTCTTCACAAATCATATCATTTCAATTGAATTACAATAATCTGACTGTAATTCAGACAATTTTTGCACAAAATATGCAAAAAGAATACCTTTGAAAGTTTTTTATCCTCTCACCTATATCAATTTCGACTCAATGAGAATCTCAACCCTTGCTAATAATTTATCAATTATTTACAGAAAGCATCTCAAAATTGATTAGATTTTTTTTTGTATGAATGAATAAACAAATGTTTCATTTACCATATTCATATATTAATTAAATTGAGTATTTAAGAATTTAACAAGCTTATTATTTTTATGAACAGTTGTGTAACAAACGAGAAATTGATCAGTCCCTTCAGAGGCACTTATAACTCAGAGAATGGGCACCAGGTCAGCCTCTATTCCTATCTAAAGGCATTCAGGTCTGTTCATTAATCAAATAAATGCTAACATATTTGCTAACATTAATCTATTATTAGATTTACTGGGAGTCCAGCGTTATATCTTGAGTGCGATATCCATATGTGTCACAACAAATGTCCAGTAAGTATTCAAGTGATTTGATGGCAAAGAAATGTCAATTAATAACCGTGTGATCGACAGCCACAACGATGCTATTGGCGTAATCTCTCTAAACGTTCAGTCGATTCTCAGATCAATGCGACCACAGATAAGCCAATAGTTTCAGAGAGTATTAGTTTATTCCAATCACTGGAAGTCAGACAGGAATCCGACCAAAAGGACATCGCAAACAACTCGATCTCTGAATTCAGTAATTAACTCAAACAACATTTGATTTAAAGCGTCCACTAATTGTCATGACTTTCGCATTTAGACACTGATGTGGAACGAAGTAATCTGTGTTTCCGGTCGGACGGCGTGGCGGCGGTTATTATATCGACTTTTGTTTTACTGATTCTGTCATTTGCGATGTCTATCGGCTGTTGTATGAAAATGCGTCGAATGAAGTACTGTCAGAGGCATATGATCGACGCCTCCTCCCTTTACAAGAACAGCTACGACACCATCTACTCGTACCCCCACAGCGAAACACTTCATTCCAGACGTTTCTAATACTCAAAGATTAGACTCAATTTGAAAAATCTATTCATAACTGCGACACGACTTGTATTAAATTACATTTTCATTGCTTATTCTATCATTGAGAGGTGAAGGGATGGATGGGTCGGACCTGAAATCATCAAAACTATTGGAGAAACCCCCAAAATATTGAACACATTTAGCGAATCGATTTGATTTAAAACTGTTCGCAAATCAAGTCATTAATCGATTTACAAAATGTTAGTTAAAAGACAATTAAATGAATAAGTTTTGCATTAATTTATTAATTCATTGTTTAATTATTATCAAACATATGCTTAACTTATGGCTCAAAAACAAAATAGAATTTTTCAATCCATCCATTGTTTAGTTCAATATTTATTTTAATATCGATTAATATTTCCAATAAAACTAATTTATTTGCATTTCTTCGAAAAATTTATTCGTTTTATTTGATTATTGGTTTCAGTTTTGCAGAGTCTGACAGATATAGTCCGATCGTTGTGCGTATTGTAAACCCCAATATTGCTCACCCATTCATATCGCAAATATGTCCTTAATTTGTGGGCAAATCAGATTTGTTCTCTTTTTGAGATTTTTATTTAATTATTGAGGAAGAAATCACCAGAAAGTCTATAGAAAAATAAGATGCACCGGTCCCTGCCTCATATCTTCAGCCGAAATCATTTGCTTGATAGAAATGGAAGAGCTTAAAATAAATATAATCGAGTTCTATTTAGCTGAAAAGTTTAATCCAAAGACAAAAACAGAAATCGATTTTTGAAAGACTGAATAAGTGATCGGATTATAAATTCAGTTTTGATTCATTTGAAAGAAACAATGGGAATATATAGTCCGATCATTGTTGCACTTCTTTGGAACCCCTTTACATTATGGCAATCAAAGGAAAGGCATACAAAAATCGAAAGTAATTTAAATAAAGCAAATCTCGATTTTGAGCCAATGATCGACTATATGTTTGGCATTAGATTTGTTTAATTTCTGCAAAACTGAAATCTATTGCTAATAATTTTAAATATATGTCTATATATTTGATATTTTTTTCTACTAAATTCTAATTAAAGACAATAAAATATTTTCTAAACTTTAAATCGTTTTGCTTTTGCTTTCAATTAAAATAATGTTTTGCTTAATATTCAATGCATTTTTCGCTAAACTTATATTTTTCAGAATATATATATATCTTTTTACGATATTTTCAATTCAATCACAATTTAAAACAATTAAAAAAAAGAAATTAAAACAAATAACTTTCTAAACACAGAATCGTTATGAATATTTAGGATTGACCGGACACTGAGTGAATGACCGGAGCTCGTATGGTCGCTGGCCGTTGATGGTGGCCACATCCAGATCATCCTTACGGAACACTATTATTCTGACGTCTGTGTGCAGATAAATACGACCAGATTTGGAGCTTTCGATTCTAAACACAAAAACATTTCAAAGTAAACCAGAATTCAGTCAAATATTAACAAAAGTCAAAGTATTTTCTCCAATAATTTATGACTCATTGCATAAATCAAATGAAACCCTTTTCTGATTTAAAGCCCAAACAAAACTGAAAAGCCATTAGAAAAGAATAGTAATTACATTAATTATATAGAAAATGAGTGGATTCACTGTAACGGCTGTGCGAAGGCTGTTATGAAATCATATTTTATCGTATAAATCAATTTTGTAATTCATTTAATTGTTTTTAATTACATTTTCTGAATTATTCATGAGTTGGGTCTTAAAATTATCCCTATTTTAATGATCTGATAAAAAGTAGATGTGCAAGGATATCAGGGCTTTTGAGGGTTCTAGCTAGGACAAGTTCGGTGCACCAAAGCAAAAAAGAATCAAATTCATATTCAAATTGGAATAAAATGTATTAGTTTTATGTTATGAATTAAAAGTAATAAATCAGATATTGGGTGTAATAGGTCGTCCCCCTTGCATATCCTTGGATTCAAGTGTTCCAAATTTGAGAGGAATTTCGCACACTTTCTCAAACCTGAATCGATAGAAAATTCATGACTTAAATAAATGTCTTCAAGCAGACCATCGATTATGAAATGAAAATACAGTCATATCTCTCACTAACTATTAGATAAAAAAGAGGACATCCTCACCATATTAAACATAATTCTTATACAGTCTATTTATTATACTAGCAATCAATTGAAAAATACTTGTAATTTTTACAGCGTCTCAATTGCCATAGCTGTGACTTTCCTCTTCTTTCTATAGAAGAGTTAGACTGTAGTCAAATATAGGTCACTAATAAGACAAATCCAAAATAACTTTTTCTTGATTCAATTGAACCGAAAAATCATTTCCTGACCATTGAATCAATTAGTGTTCAATGAGTTTCGATTAGAAATTAAGCAAATTATGTGAAAGTCATAAATTTTGTAGGTTTTCCACAACTTTTCCTCACAGAATGACCGCAAAAATCATTAATTATATAAGAATTTAAATTAAAATAAACATTGAAAGAGAAGCCAATAGAAAGTGCAAACTCAAGTATACCATTGAAAACCCCTTCAGTTATCAAATAATGCTTGACATTAGATTCTGTCCCTCACCTAACCCTATAAATCAACAGAGGCTGACCTGATTTAGACAATCGTTTTATAAATTAATAGATCATTTAAGCAAAAAACCAAATAAAATGTATATCTGATAGAAAAAAATGCTATTTGTATGCCTACTCTTCAACTAGAGCACCAATAAAATAAACAAGCATTATTAAACTAATTAAGCATGATAAAAATATATTACACACAGATAATCAGATTCGAGATAAAAACCAAAATAGTTATGAATCAAAATATTACCGGAATTTTGATATTTATAAATAATTCTCTGAATTTATTGTTGAAAATGATTCAATAGATTTGCAAATATTTATAATTCAGAGACTGTTTTATAAATAATTAATTGACTGAAAAGTTGAAGCAATAGAAGAGGAGAAAGGCTTACCTCAAGTGAATCAGATATCTGAGCCATTTTCGATTGTCGGCGTCGTCTTCCTTGGCATCGCTCGGCATAAATAGAGTTCTTTGACGTAAAAATGTTTTACTATTTGGCGGCATATCTGACAAATCATATCTAATGACAAACATCTTGACTACTGTCCCGTGAGGGTTGAACAGTGTCTACAATGCAACACATTTCCATCAGTTATAGTCCAAACTATGACAAAAGGACTTACAGTTTGAACGGTTCCTTTACGAGGGATGTGATAACCTTTTTTGCCGAGACTTATGTGACCCTAAATTATAGTCCAATTTAATTAAAATTAGTTTAATTGAAAGACAGGGTCTATTACCAGATAAGGAGACGACACTTTATCCACTTTATCGGTGTCCTGAAGTGTGTAGAAGAAGACGGTCACCGGCAATGTCTTATGTCGGGGACAGAAGTCACCGCTGGCGCCGATTTCTATAGTGAATCCCTGAACTGTACTGACCGGTTCTATCCGACCATTTAATACCGATTCCTAAAAAATGGATGACTAAACAGTTAATCCATTTTTTAAGACATGAAACCAAATGAGAAATACTTCAAAATTTCCTAATAAACTGCTAATAGTGGTCGATGGCGGAGCGCTGGTACTTAAAGTGGTTGGTCGAGGACTTAGTTGACCCTCGACATCCGGATCCTTTTCAAACAGTGCTCTGAGAGGAAACAAGTATTTATTAAACAATGTTTGAATACATGAGAAAATAAATAAATAATTAAAAGATATTTACTTTTTTATTGCGTTGACTGAAGTCAAAGAACTGTCGAAATCAAAACAAGTTCCAGATTTTCTTATCGGAGCCTAAATTTGAAGCCAAAAAATAGATAACATTTGCATACATCCAATCAATTATTAGGTGTTTCGCCTGACCTGAGAATCGAACCGACTTTGAACAGTCATGTGTTCCGACTTCTTCTTTAGTTTCATCTTTTGTACATTCACTGTCTTTTGTACAGTCATTTGATTGGCTTTCTTCTGCACAGTCATACCATCTGATCCCAAACTTTTATGACAGACCCGAATGCATTCCGTGTCCACAAGTTTCGATTCGATCTTCATTTGTAATCCGTTCCGATTGCGATCCGACTTCTTCAAGGCTTTAATCCGATCCGAGTCCGGAATCACTTCAATTCCAATCCGATCCGAACCGACTCTCATTAGTATTTTTCTGGACATAAAAAACATCAAAAGTTAGAAATTGAACCAAAAATAGATGACAGAGAATAGAGTCGACCAAACAATGAAAGTTTGCAGATAACGCACTTTTCAGTACGTTTTTCTAAGGCATAGCCTTTACTCCTCTAATTACTCCGGAAGGGCTGGTATTTCCCAAAATCTTTACTTAAACTCACTGCGATTTATAAGCCCTGACCACAACCGTCAGGATTTAGAGGAAAAAATGACGGAATTTTGTTTTTTAATTAAAAAAAACTTGAAAGGAAACAATGAAAATGAAAATAAGGTTAACTGCAGTACAGCCCAAAACTGTTTGGTCGGACCCGAACTCCTTAGTCAGAACTGAATGTCCCGGATTTCAAGTATCCTCCGACTAATCCTTATATTAAAATTCATTTACATTCTTACTAATTGTCTGTTTGTAGAGAAATACACAATTTATTGGCTTATTGTGATGACAGCCATATTGTAATACATTAAACACATTTGATTTATGGCTGTCTTTCCACTGGTTTTAAATTGTGTTTAACTAAACTATAGTAAAGAAGTTCAGATCAATTGAAAATCTATTGAAACTTTGTTTAATTAAACATAAGTAACACTGATTTGAACAAATAAATTGAGACAAATTCGTATTGAATGGCATTTAAAGAGATCTCAAAGCAAAGCATCACTCGTTTAAGTCATTTAATATTGTGTTCAATGCATTGCAACACAAGAGACAGCTCTACAGCTGTATAGCAGACAACTGCAGACAACTGGCGATAAATACAAACAACGCAATACACGTCACTCGACTTAGACTTGTGTGACACACAAATAGCTCCGTTGCCATAACGATAGGCTATCCCTTTATTCAGCCCAATACCTTAATGATTGTGCTGTAGGCAAGGCATCTGTTTTACTAACAGCCCTGGATATAAGCGCCGCCCCTTCACTCGACAAATATATTTTGCCAAACATCACACACATCTAGTCTGGATATTATTGGGCAATACTGTCAGCCATGTAAAATCTTGTAGAGAATCTCCCAGCCTATTATTTATTGATATGAACTTTGTTAATATCTGTCACTGACCCATCTTTTATATATAAAATAGGGCTTCTTCTCACATGCAGTTCAAACTTAGTAAAATTGGGACTGAAATTGGGATTGACTTGGTCAATCAAAATGAACTAAATGTCCTTGGTATTTATTTTTAATTTTAGGAACAAAAAGACTAATTTTAGTCAGTTTTCTATTTGAATATTCGTGAAATCCTTGAATTTTCAAACAAATGCAAATCAAATGGTTTTCGTTGCGAATCAGCTGTTCTTAAGTCATCGATACAGCAGTAGTGCAGATGTTGGCAACAAATCCTATGATTTGGGAAATGCGTATATTTCTCCCCGTTTTACGTATTGCTTGCACTCTATGGACGCGTAATAAATGTATGTCCTCTACACACCAGCAGACAATTCTTGTGATTGCAATGACGTAACCATTGAATGCTTTTTAAATATTAATTTCTTGTTTCAATGGGGAATGAAGTTGTGATTAATTGGTCTAAAAGACAATGCGTTCCCTCAGTTAGGCAAATGGGTTGAACCATAGCTCCAAAGGCCACACATTTTAATTAAAATCGTTAAACATTAGAAAGTGTTTGAAAGATAAAACAGCAGTTTTGTTGGCGACTATGCCTTCCGATACAATGCATTTAAAAATAAGATATTCTCAGGGTTTTAAGCCATTTAAAATCTTTTAGCCTCGAGGCAATTTCCTGACGGGAAAATGCCGACTCCCCCGCCAACGCTTACAAAAGATGGGTTCATTTCTCATTAATTCAACTTCGGAGATATACAAGTGAAATTAAAAGTCCCCCCCCCTGCGTATCTCCTAATTGTCATAATTCCTTCAAATTGTTCGTTAAAGTAGATAACTCTGAAACAGAACTCATGTTTTGTATTTTGGCAATTGGTTGATACCTCAAAATTCATTAAAAAATTATGAAACATTTACAATTCACATATATTTTTTAAAAAGTGTGAAATTACCTTGCTTTTACAATTTTAGTGCTCCAATGCATAAATAAAAAATATAAGGTTATATAACGTATTATTTGATCTTGATTTAATCTTATGATATGACATTGTCTATTTTCACATTCAGTAATTTCACCTAGCTAAAAGTCCAGTTCCAACTGCCAGAAATTAGGGGAATGTCTCTGTAATAGATTTATAGGAAATGATGACATTTTAAATTTTAATTTATCATATTCAATTGCACAACTATGTTGTTGAACAGAATTGTGTAAGACAAAACCTGAAATGGCAAGTAAATAATGAGATTAAATTAAATTGAAACCCGCACATATTTTGCAATCTTTCAGTCTCACAAATGATACCAAAATTTGCAAAATGCAAATAAATATTAAATTTTAAAAACTAGTAAATAGTTATTTTTAGTATTTTTATATTTTATGTTTAAATAGTTAGTTAAATATTTCCTAATGCAAATTCAAAGATTAACCGAAAATATTTTTGCTGCATCAAGCTAAAAAAATAGTTTGCTCAGTTATTCTTAAATTCAGCCGTAAATGCCTTTTCATTTCAATTTGTTTTCCGTATAACAAAAATATGACAAAAAGATCGCTTCAAAAAGATGGCCGCGAAATGAAATAAACAAATTTATTCCCATTGAATAAGCTCTTGGTTAGAAGTCTATCACATTTTGAATGTTATATCAAATATTATTTGCCAACATTGAGACTAAAGTATTAAATCGAGATCTAAAAATATCAAATTGATCTAGCATAAGTTTGTTTTTGAGTATCAGATAAGAACACCAAGTTGAAATTAATCACGAATGTAAGAAGTAATAAATGCTATTCTTACCAGAAATCCAATTTAATTCAGAAAATTCCATTATAAAAATCCATTCCCCTTAAATTGGATGTTCAAACAAAATCAGGGCTGTGCAAGGTCCGTGACCCTAGTGGGATATAGCAGTGGGATAATAACCCATTTTCAAACCAAAATCTAGAGGGATATAGGGTGATATATTTCGCCATTTTGTTTTTAATTGCGCATATTTCCGGAAATTTAAAGAGTTAATTAGTCTAATTAAGCTACAATTAAGCTATTATTCAAGTTAAGCTAATGATACAATGCTAAATTTCTTAAATTAAGGAACGAATTTTTGGCGGCCATTACTAAAAATGGCAATTTTTGAGGGGATCAGTTTTTATGGGACAATCTTTTCAAACTTAGGGGATAAATCACTAAATCTTAGACCTATATTTAAGAAAATCTCCCTTGCACACCCTTGAATAAAATGGTCTCATCTGGATCCTTGGCTATAGTAAGCAAAAAAAGGAAAAGACAAAATGTGAGGTACAATTCATTATTCATTTGTGGTCTCCAACGGTCTGTCAACAACTTTGCAAGGCTTGACAGACGAGTGATTTATTTCATGGAAAATTCACTCATCGAAGAATTATTCCAACCATTCTTATAACCAACATTAAACAAGCAAAAAAGTGCTTAATGCATGCTCCAGTTAACACTATCCCTGCAATTCATTTTAGTGTTTCTTTTTATTTAGATTTGTTTTCCACTTCTTATACCCGAATCTCTAGATATTCAAAAAAAGGAGAAAAGAAAAACTTTTATTCGGAAACGAAAGCAAAACATTTTATGTCTTCATTCAGGAGTCAAATATCAGAACAAACAGAGACTAAAATCTAATGTAATGTAAATGTAAAATATATCTACATTTCTATCCTATGGACAGTTTTCTATTCGTTTATCAAACTTAAATGGATAACAAACACATTTTCATTATTCCATTGCATTTCCGAAAACGCCATTCCTTTCCCTCACAATAGAACTCTTTTTGTAAACACTTTATTCCGAAGAACTTTATTCAGGCGTGAATTCAATCTATCAACTTATTCATTGAGGAACCTTGCCCCTAAATACTCAATAGAACAGTAAATAAAAGGGACTAATCTGAAAATCTAAATTTCAGGAATAGATTGGATATACCCTTTTGTTATGTTCACTATTTTAATAGAGGAAAGCCTAAAAACAATTGAATATCCAAATGACCCCTCTCTGGCTTTCAATGAAAACAAATTTTTAGTTTTATGGTAAAACATTTCCATTCGATTTATTTGATATAAAATTTGGTTTTCTGTCTTCTTTTAAAAGCCCTGAAAAATAGGATTGTCAGATACAGGATGTTAGTTATTGGTCCCTGGTCAATTGAAATAGGATTCTAAAAAATTCTCTGAACAAATGACACAATTTTTATGTATTCATTTCAAAGAATTCCTAGAATTGCATAGAAATATTCAGAATTCTTGAAGAAAATATTGCTTTTCAACATATCTATTACAACCAAGATTGTTAAAAGACGACCTAATTTCAAACTTGGTTCAGCTATTAAAGAAAGATATAGTAAATATAGGAGGTTTTCTTAATTATGGATACAATAATTTGTTTAAGGATAGTTCTGGTAGGTATTTATGAGAGCTTGATCATCCTACTAAATAGCATAAATTAAAGTTTAAGAAATGAAAGTTAAAAATTTTTGTTTTGTCGCCAAAAACAGCTGACATAACGAAAAAGGAATTATTACAAAATGTTGTAAAAAATAATTAAGCCTTTAATGAAGAGAATAGCAGTCAATAGTTAACTGAGTAAACAGATGTTTCAAACTCATTATAAAAAGTCATTCAATATTCAGTCATTTAGTGTATTTATGGCCAATAAATAGCACTAAAACTTACAATAATTATATTGAATAAATTCAAGGCAAAAGTCAGTCATTAACTCAACAAATATTCCGTTATAAGCAAAAAATACATAATTAATCACAAAATATGTTTATGAATATAACAAAGGGTTCGAAAAACTGTGATATAGATTGTAATCAAATGCAATTAGAATTTCAATGTTTTCTCACTTTTAGCCATTAAATGAATAACACTTGAAAATAGGTCTTTTTAAGTATTAAAATCAGTGTAAGTTATTTATCACGGTATCCCAGATGAAACACGAGATTAATTTGTAATATTAATTCAATATTAAAGTGGATCTAATTATTTCTAAAAATATTAAACTAGGTTTAATTTGAGTTCAAAGAATAAATGAATGAAAAGTGAATTAATAAACGAAAATTAGATTTGATTTATCGCATAATTACACTATAAAATTCATACTTAAGCAAAAATTTCATTCCAAATGCAATTCACTTTTCCATCAAATTTTATTAATATATTTTCATTTCATAGCAAATGTTTTCTAAAGAATTCTGGAGTATCTGAAGAAGAAATTTCTGATCTCTTATTAAAAAGTGTCCACAAATTCTTAAGTTATTTATCGCAAGAATTCCGGAATATTCTGTAATTTTGTCGAATAAATCATTTTTATAATTGGAGAGAAAATCTGCATTTAAAGGGAAAACTGATCAATTTATTCAAACTATTTCACCGATGAAATTGTTTTATTATACATGAGATTGATTTTTATGAATGAATTACTGTTCAGGTATATGCCATTCGCCTACAAAAACGTTGTGATAGTGGCGGAGCGTCGCTATTATTCTGTGTGAATGTCTGGGCTGTCAGTGCGCGCATTTTATTCTGCGTTCATCCAAACAAAAACGAAGCCTTTGAAAAGCACTGGTAGTTAGAATAGTGCGGCTCATATTAAACACTAGTGTTGGCACAACTCTATCACAAAGTGCGGGGCCGCCGCTCAACCAAAAAATCGATGCGCGAACTGATTGCTAGACTGTGTTGTCGGCCAACGGATCGCCTGAAATAAACACAACACAAGACATAACGACACACACATTGTCTAAACCGTTAGGGAAAGGGATCGCTTTCCCTAAAGAAAGCGTCGTCTCAAGAAAAACAGTGTGAGATCTGAGCCACAAATCTTTCATTCATTCAGACAACTATTTTTCACATTCGACACATGAATTTCGTGCAACACTTCTTCAATTGTCTAACAGTTCTGATACCTGTGCTCTAATTCTGAGTGTTATCAACACTACAATGGAATGGAATGAAATTCAGCTCTGAATTGACTGTGAGTTCCGCTATTTTTTACAAAATATCTTTTTATTTCACTTAACACTGATATTACAATTAAGTTCTCGTATTATCTCTTTTGAACTGAAAACGAGACAATTCCTGTCTTAAGCCTAATTCAGGTGAAAATTCTTTGACCAATACTTGCAAAAAATCAATACTTTTTCTTCAATTCAATATTTCTTTCGTGAAAAGAATTGAAAAGAATTTTTTCGAAAAAAAAAACTTTTAATAAATCACTGAAAATAGCACTTAATTTGGGGGCAATGTTTACAAATCATAGCAACAGACAATTTATTAGTACTCCAGACTCAAAGCTGTAAATGTTTTCCTTCCTTAATGTCTGTCCCAAAGAAGTAAAAAAAAATGTGATAAGTTTTTCAAGAAATTTTATCCAATATTTACACTGATTTTTGAAATACATTTACTGGTAGAGTAGTAAAGTAGTGGTAATAGGGATGTGCGGATATGAAAAGAACATATATCTTAATAAAAATCTTCGCCTCCATTATCACAGATATGGACGTGAAATGCATCTGAAATACTATATTCTGTGTATATTCTGTTCAAAGAGTTTATTCAATATTTCTCTGGCAATAAATTTTCGGTGAAAGAGAAAAATTGGGAAAAAGTATTTTCAGTAAATAACAAAATATAATTCAGTCATATATTAAAAACAAATTTTTTTATCATTCCTTATGTGGTTGCCTAGGATTCAAATTGATTCAGATTATATTAAGCAATTCTGGAAAACCAATTTCCAATATCCAGTTTGTACGAAGCTAGCATGCATAATTAAAGCTAATGAGTGCCAAGTTGCTCTAACAGTCCCAGTTTGAATCAGAAATTTGATTCAAATAGCCAAGGGACTGACAAAATTAAATAAAAAAGTTAACTTTTATAGTCATTAGTTAGATAATTATAATAAAGTACATTTTCGTCTGATTTAAGCGTCTAGACCTTGGTAATTCCCTAAAGGCATAAAATAAACAAATGGAATTTATTCTTGTGAAGTCAACAACCCAGCCAAGAGCATAATTTTCTGAAAATATTTAGGAGATTCGCCTATCTATCATTTTATATAATCAAGAATAAATAATTTTGTTTATTGACGACAAACAGCTCAGAATAAAATTCATTCAATTGATTGCATTACATGTGAATTGTTATAACACATAATCGTTACAACTGTATTGTCAAATTGAATGTTCTATCAAATTTAAGTATTGCCTAAAGAAATACTAGAATAAATTTAATCTAAATTTGAGTTTTACAAACACTTCGAGGCATAATTGAATATTTCAATAAATCATTCAAAATACTGACTAATTTAAATAATTCAGACAAAGTTGTTATCCTTCGACAGAAAAAAGACTATTATTAGACAAAAATATTCTGTTCACTTGAATAACCCACTTATATTGCGAAGAGAAAACTCTTGGTTAAGCTCCAGGTTAAGCAAAAGTTACATTTGTATTCTAATCAATACTTCAGTAAAGATACAGTCTTTTTGTTTCTGTTCCGAACAAAGAATAAATTTAATCTAATTCTTAAAATATTTT
>JAQIWP010000310.1:0-29458 GCA_034695525.1 Euzetes globulus
GAGCGAGGGAGAGAGAGAGAGAGAGAGAGAGAGATCAGTGTTAGGAATGCCAGATGATTTTTTTTCTCGAAGAGTAGCTAAGAAGTGATGTTTATTCACACATACAGTGCTTTTAGAGGTCACTGTGTGAGGGCCAGGAGTTGGTATTTTTAATATGAAAAAGTGATGCCAACAAACAATTGCCGTCGCATTTGAACCAATTTTTATGACAATTATTTCGAAAGACATTTATATTCTGCAAATCCAACGCAAAGTCAACCAAATCATGAGCTTTGAGTCAAATGTTTTATTTTTCAATTCGATTGCATTCCTGTTCTCTGTTTTTATTTTTCAATTATTCTTTTGAAAAACATGTCATTCGAGTGCCTAAACATTTCGTGTCATTAAATAGCTATGATTTTTGTATAATAAGATTATTTGATTGAATAATTATCTAAAGGCAGACAATATTTTGTTTATATTGTTTATGATTCTGAATAATTGCAATGAATTAAATTTTTGTTTAGCAACTATTGAACAAGAACAAACTCTTATTTTGAACTCATGTATGAGAATTAAGATCAAAATCAAATGAAGAATTTAATAGAAAACTATTTGAAACTTTTGTTTTGTTTTTCTGAGAAAATTTTATTTTTCAAACAGTCGTTAAACTCTTTCCTAAAATTCGAACCCATATTAACATAACATGAATTTCGATCAAATATTTGCTGTAAATTGTTATTCAAATCATTCTGTACTTTACATTCAGAAATGTTTTTAGAAAGATACTTTGTTATTAACCAGGCTACTTTATTAATATTTAAACTAGTTGCACTTATGTTAAATATAGAATTCTTATGTAAGTATAGCACATCGAAGCCATGAATTCAATTTGTAGTCATTTTAATAAACGATTTGAATAAATGTTAAATTAATTCAATTGAAAAACAAATAACAAACGGATAAACGAATGCTTTTAATGAAAAACAAAAAGTGTGGACATTTAGTAAACTTTTATACTATAATTATAATAATCTTCGTTCTGTTCTCTGAAATGATTTTTATTTTAGTATTTGTCTGAAACAGAGTTAGCGGTTAGTTATCAGCATTTAATACAAATGTTATCACTGAAGACATCGGTTAAATCTGATTTCACAAACAATTGATGGCCAAAAGCAGAGTTCAATTTATGGTGCGTTCAATGCCAGTAATAATCATTACTGAATTCAAACAGATTTTCCAATTTATTGAATGATTGCTGTCCTAAACGTTTAAGTGTGGGCTCAGAGATAATTCAATGTCATGAGTCATCGATTTTATTATTTTCTTGTTTTATTCACAAAAAATTATCCGCCAGTTTATCCTCATATTAGGCTCAGGTTTTTAGCCCCGAGTTCAGCCCTTCATTCAATAATTGTAGCGCCAAATATTCCTACCTGTGCTCTAAACTTGCGATAATTATTAAATAGAAATCATGTTATAAACATTTAAATTGAAATATTCATAAAAATATTTAATGCGTTAAAACTGTTTGGGAAGCGAAGAGGAAAAACAGTTTTATTGATATTAATTGTGAATCGGTTGGAATTCGAGAAATTCGTCTCAAATACTCTGCTTTTCAATGGTTTTGTCAATTAATTGGTTTTAACGGAGAATTTCATTTAGGAATTACATTAATTGGAAGCGTCGAGAAGTGTATCGCTATTTTCAAAAGCAATGATTGCATAAATTTAAGAGCTATGGGCACAGACTTAGCGCTTAAATATTATAATAACAAGTTTATTGAAGTTACACTTGAATTCAGAATAAGTTACTTAGTATAGCATATTATTTTCAGCTCCGGTATGCTCTGCAACCTGACGTCGTGACCCCTGTGCAACAGTTTGCTATAAACGAGTGCGAACGGCTCTGCTGCTGAGCCCTCCCACAAATTGGGGCCAGAAATAGAGGGGTGGCAAAAGCTGCTAGTTTATATATTAGACCTGTATTGCGGAAGGTAAACTTATTTTTGAACTTTTTAACTAAGGCTTAAACTTTTCAAAAGCACAGTTATATAATCGACAACAAGTTGTGCTATATTTCGATATAACAAACACTCATTCCTTATGTGAGACACAAGTCTTAGACTAACGCTAAGTCTGTGCACAAACTTTTTGTCCTCAAGTTTTTGTCGTTTAATTGAAAATATATTTTTTTGTCTCTAATTTATTTCAAGTGATTGATTAGTAGACAAAATCATTGTCGCAACAAATTATTTATTAGTTTTTTCTGTCGTCAAATTTAATTTAATATTTATTTTCATAACATTTTTCATCGCATCTAATATTCCAATTGATTACATAAATCGCAATGAATTTACATCCGAAACAAGTAAGTCATCAAAAAATATTCATAAAGTTTTCAATTTTCAGACCAAAGAGTCTTTTTGGAGATAAATATCCGAAAAATTCTTCAAAATATCAGAAATTGTGTCAAAAGTTGTGTTACATTTGGAATACAATTTAAAGGCAAGAATTGCAGAATTATTTCTTGGATTTATTCAAATGCATGGAAGCGGACAGTAATTCAGTTTCATTATTCAAAAAAAAAGTTAAAAATATGACAATTGCTGAGTATTGCTGAGTATATAATAATTTTGACCAACTTTATTGTGCGCCTCCACTCCTGTCGACCTTAACCTTAAATACATTAAGCAATTAGTTTTGGAGAACAGTTAAGTTCCCATTTATAGGACTGCTATCTAATACTGGTATTGAAAAGTAGTGTAAACTAAAAAAGTTTATTCCGTTATGTAATGTAATGTCCTTTTGAAAGACATGCGACCAACACAAGCACTACAGCGAAACGGAACCGGCGTTCAAAAACTGCCTCAACATTGACCTCAATTCCAAAGACGATGTGCTGTGAATTCTAAATAATGACCAAATTTTTCTACTTTTTTCGTTCACTTCTTTTTTTGAAGTCTATGTGAATGAGTTTTACGGATATAGTGTGCAGTGTTTGTGCACTAAAGCACTGGATTTTTGAAACAATAATTATTATCATATAATATATGAAAATCCAAAATTAAACTGAAATGTCTGACCAATGCTTTGCTGCCCATTACAGGTGTGTCTATTCCTGGTGGCCTCATTGGCACTGACGAGGGCTGACCCACAGCAGTTGAACTCAAATATCAATGAAATCGATGACAAAATGCCAGAGAAGCCCGAACCGCGTCAAATAGGAGCAGTTATGCCATACGCCTGGCTTCAACCAGCACAAGCTGCTGTGGCTGCAGCCGCACCTGCTGCTTCCAACTCGTGGGGCGCATCATCATCGCCTTCTTGGTGGTCATCGAGTGGACAGTCTCTTATGTCACTTTTCAGACCAAATGTGGTCGGAGGCCGACGCTCTTCACTGACGAGTCGACTCAGAAATCTGATGAATGCGCTGTTTTACAGGTGAATAACGTTTACTCTAAATTAGGGCTCATTTGAAGCCCAGTTGAAGTGTAGAGCCTTTTCTCATCAAAAACGGGTCATTCCTTAGGCGTGAAACCTCATCCCCTTATCTAACTTCTGGATCCAGTTATTCGTATGCATTCCGTCCGCCACCCTTTGGATTCAGTTCAAGCTTTCCAACCACTGGACTCTCGTCAGCGCTTGGAAATCAGAATTTGTATGGGTCAGCCTCATTCAATAGACCAGTTGTGCTGCCAAACTATGGCTCATCACCAGCTGATGCCTGGAGTAATTATAAACAATACGGATCAAGTGGTCAGTCAGCTATCTCTGGATTGCCTTCAAATTGGAACTCTGGCAATACTGGCTCTGGTTCTGGAACAGGTGCTCTCTGGCAAAGTGGCTCACAATCGGGGACTGGTTCTCAATACTCTGGATTGAGTTCTTCGTCATACCCGTCATATTCAAGTGGTTCGGGCTCATCAAACAGCGCCTATCAGGCGGCTGCCTCTAATGCCTTTCCAAACACATCATACCAGCGCTCATCCATTAGTAGTTACAGTAAACCCCAAACCAGTGTCAATACATCGGTCTCATCGTCTGTCTCATCCTCTTCCTCCTCGTCTTCATCTTCACTGAACCCGAAGTCTGCGGCCTATCAAACAAAATAACGAATAAAACAATTCTAATGAAAAGATTCTTAAAATAATATGTCTTTAATTTAAAAAACAATTCTAATTTTATATCATTTTGTAATTTAATTAAATTATTATTTAATTAATTCGAATTAATCCGATGTTCGCCTGAATTCACATTATTTTAATTATAATTTTCAAATTCTAATTAAAACTTATTTATAGAAAGATATCATTTATTTAAAAATAAACAAATTATTCATTTTCTTCTTTGACATCAATTCTTGACTTATTTCTTAGGTTTCAGAAAGAATGCGTTCCACAGAATACAGAATCATATTTTTGTCTTTGATTTTTATCACAACTTCTGAAGACATTTGATTCTGAGAACAGTGTTTTCCTGGATATCACATTCGCATAAAGATTTCCAAAAAGATCTCAAACAGAAGAGAATAGAATCTGTTGTTTGAGAGGATCTAATATTTTGGAACAAATTCAGATGACATTAAGAAAAAAAATTGGCACTGATTTGTGTGAGAATATCACATATTTGTTCAGATTAGTAATTAATTATGAATATTATGAATACCAGAATAAACGGTGCAATTCAAGTGTCATTACAATCGGAATAATCTTTTTGAAAGATGAGAATCTTAAGAGAAATTCTGTAATTATATCCAAAACTATTGTTTTCATTACTGCAAGTATTCAGAAGTAATCAAAAGTGACAGCGATTTTCAAAACTTAAATTGACTTTAAGTCTTGACAATTAAAAACATAATTATTTGAAGGCTTTCAACGCTTATTCCGTTTTGAAAGACAATCAAACGTTTTGTTTGACATCCGTTAACAACAGTTTCTTTTATTTTTTGTCCGAGCTATTTTTTGTGTCATCCGTTTGATTAATAGAAGTTATGCTATAATTTTGTGTCAAATTTTTTTGAAATGTGTTTAAACAAAAATAGAAGCAATCAATTACTTGTTATGGAGAGGGAGGGAGAAACTAGCGCTCACTTTCCATATTAACATTGAAAAAATTGAATTCATCAGAAAATAGAATTTTTTGACGAGTTTTTGGATAATATCCAAAATGAATTAGTGTTTGTGAAGTCAACCTAATATGAGAACAGTATGTGTTGTGAAGAGTCAAATCAAATGGATTTTAATAACACTATAAGTCTTAATTCATAGAGCCTTAACAGCCGGTCCCCTCTATAATTCAACATTCGGTTTATTTATACCGAAATAAACTTTTTTTGTTCAAAAAAACATATCCAGGAATAGTTTATTTCAGTGAAATTAGTGATAAAAACAATTTGTTTGCGATTGCAACAAAAATCTTCATTCAGAGACAAATTGATGTCTGTTTGGTTGAATTGTGAGAGCAATTACTCAAATAATGGTATTCTTTATTTGAATGCAAATCAAAACTACACTAAAATCTAAGCTTTTAATCGAATTTTAATTCGCGACCAAAAAAAGTTTAATCGATTTGTTTGATTGTAAACCACGAGATCGCTGTTCAGGTAGTGACGGACTCTCCATAAAACTTGTTATTCAGGCCGCAAACAGTGGAAAGCATTGGCTCTTTTGTGCTGAGTCTGTGGAGCGAAAACTCTGGGAGGGTGGCGTCTGGAGGGTAGCCATTGTTGTTCGAATAGCGATTGCGAATAGCGAGGACTGGATTCGTCAGAGCACTAGTAGTACTGGTATTGCGTCCACTGCACATGCAGTAGTGCTCGAATACTCTGAGATTATTTAGTCGGAAAAATCAATAATATGTCGGCGCATCACAACTGAGACCTAGAAATATACATTTCGGAGAATCCTGGCCTTTTATCAACCATTACTCTATTGGTTTTATACATAAGTTTCATCAAATATATATATTCTGTGTGTCTGTGCCTCAACATTAGGACAACCGTCAAAATGATTAAATTAATAAATATATTTCACCTCCTGGTGACTTTATTCTGTTGTTGGACACAAGTAATTGCCTTAAATGTTTACGAACAGTTATCTATGGAACCAACTCTATCAAAGGTGAGTCATTTCGATCACTCAATTATCAAATACCAAACCATTCTGTTCTTTCATTTTTTGCTTTTCCTTCAAAATTACTATTAGTTTTCAATGTTATCCAGTAGATAGTGTTGTGCCGGAAAGCAATCTTTTCATGCATTGTATGAGAAACTCATAACTTTCTGAGAAAACTATTCTTGCATGAATCAGAAATGACAAGTAATTATCGCTTGAAATAAGAATCCAATGTTTATAATATCGAAAACGATTTGCGAAAACATTTATTTTGTGGTTTGTTTTAGACTTAACACAAATCTGGAGTTTGTTTGTATTTCAACACAAAATATATCAAAAGATTAATGAATTGAAATGAATTCTGTATTGAAATTCGATATCAGTTTTTGTGTTAAACTATAAATAAATCTAATATTGAATTTCAGCAATTATTGAGAATCGAGGCTAAATTGAGCGCAAATTATCAGCAGAGAGAGAGAGGAGTGAATATTTTAAGCGACACTTTAGCGCAGGTAATACTAATGGATATAAGCCATCAAAAGGAAAGGTGTTCTCAACTGAAATTTCAACTTTTAAAGTGACTTCGGCCAATCAATACAGAGCACAGGGACTAACAGTTTTGACAACAAAAAGCCGGGTGTTGGGTTGTTGGGTGTAGCACTAATGGTAAAGCACTGGCTATGGAGAAGCCGACCAGACATTTGACAACTAAACACAACATAAGGAATGCATTTATTTACAATGCAGGCCCTCACCCGTCTGTCCACCTTTTCGGGGGCACTGCTGCTTATTAGCGAAGAAAAATATCTTTGAAAGTCGAGAGTAGAGGATAGAGAGGTTTGGGTCCAATAGAAAGTCAAAGTGTTGTTACAGTTCAGCATTAATTCGTTTACATGTTTCACATCAGAGTTATGTTAAACCATTGCTAAACCACTCATTTTTCTCCGTCAATAAATTTAAATTGAAATGACCTCGACTCAAATGACTCAAATGCCTCGACAAGAATACCAACTAAACAGAAGTTAAATATCGTATTTACTTAATGTTATGAAATCATACACTGATTTCAAAAGAGAGTGACATTCGTTGGGAACTGACTACGAGTTTCTATTGAAAGCGCTTTTTTTGTGCTGTTCCTCACTGTGACTGTCCCTCTCTATTCCTCTACGCCTGTATTACTCCAATGCTTTAGATTAATTTGGTTTTCCCTCTATTTTTCTTCAATTTTTTTAATTTGTGCGACAAATCATTCATTTCTAATAATTGGCTCACTTTTGAAACTAACAAAGAATTTCTTAAAAGCCGTAAATTGATTGCAAGTTAGAGCACTCCCTTCTGAAACTGAATGTTTAAATATTTATTTAGCGTAACAAGTGACATTTTGTCAAACTTCCACTAATTGTTTTTTCTCATTTCATTTGTCATTAGATCTCATTTTGTTTTAGATTTAATATCATTTCCACTGATAATTGATTTTTATTGATATTAATGAAAATATTTGACACTATCACAAAATTTTGATCATTAAATGGTTTTAATCATAATATTTAAGACGTTGTAATTCATAGACCGTGTTATTCTTTTGTCAATTCTTAATGTTTCTCAGCTCCGCCCATACAAATCACCCAGATATGTCGTAAATAATGAGTCATCCCAGACATTTTATATTTACTCAGTAATAAAGTATTGATTCAATAATTCCTTTTTATTCATAACCGGTTATTATTGAAGTGGTTGATGCAATTAAAATGCACAAGAGTCTACTCAAGCATTTCGTGATGAAATCAAATCTAATTTGAGTGATAGAAAAATGAGTAATAATTTACATTCAGTAATATAATATTACTAATATTGGTTAACTTAACATGTAAACAGAGTGTTAATCCACTCCGAAAGCAACGCTTATAAGAATATTGAGTGAGCTCATGCTCAATTTGTCACATAACAAACATATAGTGATTCTGTGATTCACTTTATAGCAACCAAAATAGTGAAGTAGATTGCTCAAATTTTGGCTAATACTACGCCCAATTTCGCTCATTAAAGATAATGTTTCAAGCCACTTTCAAACGCCATTTTGTAAATGTAGATCCAATTATTTAAATAAATTAAATCATAATTAATTATATAAAAACCGGTCATAGAAAGTAGATTTGCCTTGGCTGATGCTCTGTACCAAGCACTCTCTACATAACTGCTACTGCTTTTTGTTGCTCTTAAAACTCTCTCTTTTATGAATATTAATTTATAAACTGATAAATTAAAAATAGGTTTATAAAAAATAAAATTCTAATAAATGTGATTGCTGAGCCGCTAAAACTCAATGAGGTCAAATTATTAAAGTAAAAGCTATATTTTCTAGCAAACTTTCAATGGAAAATTTTTAAAATACTATTTTTAGAATATTTTAATATTAAAACGAATATAAAGTAAGTTAAACTCAATTTTTTAGTCTTGAATATTTATATATTCAAACAAGCTCGCTTATAATGTCATTTTGTGGCCGTAAAATCGGAAAAATTATAATTTGTGTTAAAAGGAATTTTTGCAATATTTTTGAAAATATGTGACAGAGGAGTGGGTGGTGAAGGTGCTAAAATCATGCCAAAGCACGTACATCAAAGAATGAATCATGCAAAATGCTATTAAAAAATTTCGATATCCTGTCATTTATTTGTTATAAATATTTAATGTTCAGTCTATTCATAAATCAGCAAAAGATCTACAATTACTGTACATTAGCGAAAATGAAAGTGACCTGAGCATCGTTCGGGATGAGATAGGCGTTTTAAAAATATGCCAGAATGTTATCGTTTATAAGAGATTGATGTAAATATTTAGACAAGCTGAAATATTAGACGAAAAAAATGTTCTCTCAAAGTGAATAACAAAAGATAACAGCAAACAATTTTTTCTCTCAACTTTTTGTTATCCACTTGGTTATTGTGTTAAAATTTTGCAAGCAACTTTAGATATAGCAACTCTTTCTGATAACATTTGAAAACATGTAAAACAATTTGAACTTTGAACTTAAAGTCATGCCATTAGTGCTCATCTGATTCACTGAAACTTAAAATTCAGTGTTTTTTATCGCTTTTAACTTATTTTGTTTTCAATTTTCAGTTCAAAGAACTGGTAGATAGAGATCCAGTGATGGAAGTATTCCTTAAGCATAGGTCAGCCACCTTATTCGCACCAACAAATGCTGCCATTGAAAAATTACTTGCTAAGAATATTGATAAAACAATTTTGGACAAAGTAGCCTCTTATCACGTTGGTATGTATATTCCTGATCTTTGAACTTTTACAGTAGTAGAATGAGGGTGGTCCAATAGTCCAGTGTCCGTGCATTTCAGTTTAGCCTAACTAATTCAGAATAAAATAAACGGACTTCCGGCCACTCTCGTTCAGAGTCAAGTGCACACCCCCTCAGTTGAAATTGAGGTCATGCCATAACCTGAGGTGAGGGCCGGTCTTAATAAAGCTATTATTTCTATTCATTGCAGTCGGAGTTGTGGTGAAAAAGGACTTATTTCCATATAGTGTGAGCTCATCCCTCCAAGAAGCGGCTCCTCTTTATTTGAGTTTCAAAGAGCGTCGACCCACTGGCCATGAATACTACCATGGCGACACCAAAGAGTTTTTCGTCAATAATGCAAAGATTATCAAAGAGAGCGCTCAAAAGTCCGTCAACGATGAGGATCAGCTGCTCTACACAATCGAAGAGGCCCTCGAGCCTTATATCCCAAGCACACCTCTGCCACCGTTCGCCTTGGAGTTGATTCAAAATCCAGGAATTTATAATCTGAACGAAGACTGGAACAACTTCAACAACAAAATCACAACCAATAAACAGGAGGCCATTTTTGAACGGCCAGGAAATCATACGTTCTTTGTTCCGATCGGTGACGTCCGACCAGAGCTGTTCGACAAATTTGTAGTTCTCGGGCACGTCATCCCCAATCACGTTCTCTTCTTGAATGTGATGGGAAAGGATTCGTATCAGTCGGCGGCCAACGTCGACGCCACAGTCAATGTCGAGCTGTCACTCATCAACCGAACCCTCCGCATAAATCCCGAGCAGACATTTTATGTCCAGTCAAATACCATCAAAGCTGATCCTAAGCACAACAAAGGAGTTGTAATGAGTCGAGTACTGAGGGCCAACATCCCCGTCAAGAATGGTGTCATTCATCTGATAGAAAAGCCTTTGATGATAATCGACACCTCAATCATCGATTTCTTACAACAAGAAAGCGACGGACGACTGAAAACATTCAACAAACTGTTGGATTTGGTGCCCGATATCCGTTCAGAAATCAGTCGACTCGAGCAGAAGACAGTCTTAGCCCCGACTGACGCCGCTTTCAGTAATCTGAATGAGAATGAGGAAGAAAACAAAGTGGAGTACCTGCAGAAAAATCCGGACCAATTGAGAGCACTGTTGCGTTTACATATGATTACACAACAATCCGTCTCAACCGATGACATCCGCAGAGGCGCCAAACCAGAGGTTCTTTCGGCTGACAATAACAGAAGTCTTTTCTTCCGAGTTGTGGGCACTGAAGCCAACGCTCGACTGACCGTTGAGGGGGGAGGTGTTAACGCCACTGCAGTCCAGGCAGACATCGGAGCCACTAATGGAATCATTCACATCATCGATCGTGTGCTCGGAATGCCTTTCCAAAACATTTACGATAAATTAAAAAGTGACCCTCAGCTAAACTTCACGTTTTCATTGGGCCAAATGGGAAATCAGAATTGGAATGACCAGTTGCATCGGGAGGACAGGCGCTTCACTTATTTCGTACCATCAAATGAAGCATGGCTACAATTCAAACGGGACAACCCCTCAGAATACAAACAGTTGGAAATGAAATTATTTCCCGCAAACACCAGAAATGTATGCAATCTTTCACTCAAACTAATAATTTTATTTCTAATTTTATGGACAAATATTTTAATTGATTTCAAGCTTTAAAAGTCATTTAAGTTTAGAATTGATAGAAATTGATTCGAAATTTGATAATTTCAATGCGATATTCAAAAAATGGGATATTTTTGCTTAAAATTCAATTTTAAAAATAAGCAAAACTAATAAATAACTAATACGACAGACGAAGTAAAACTAATATAATATTTCTTCTGAGAAACTAATCTCTAACCTAAGGCTTGAGTCAGGTTTTTGATGACTTTTCTGAAAAATCTTCTTTCAAATGTATTATCGATTATTTGGTGGTATCTATTGAAACATTGCATTGATACAATATCATTCTGTGCTTATTTTATCAGATTTTGGACCGGCATTTAATGGTAGGCCAACAAATCTCTTCGGCACAACTCGAGACACAATTCGAGACAATACATACAGTCAAAGGCGTACTAAAAGTGTCCAAAACCATGGGTTATGGTGAGTGAACAACACTTTTCTCAATGCAATTAGACTCCGGGCAAAAGACCTCTCAATTGAAAAACCTGTGTTTCGCTAAAAAAATAATTGAAAAAATATTTAATATAAAGCATAACACGAATAGAAAGACACAAACATTGTGTGTCTATTGTATGAGACTTTTTGTGTGTAGAAAAGTCACAGTTAACTGGTTTTTGCTCTTATTATTCGCCGAATTCAAGTCCTGTTCACTATAGCAGCCATATCTGAGTGCTATTAACCTTCAACTTTGGTTCTTGTCATCAGCCGGTCTATAGTTTGAAACCAAGTTCTCAATAGGAATTTTTTAATTTTATTTATTCAACTGATTCCCTATCAGGTGAACTCCCCCTCAACTTATTTTCTGGTCCCCCATATCACGCACATCCATACACCATTGAAAGGCATTTTTAGTTTACAGAAATATCTTAATATATTTGAGTAATTTATCGAATAGTTTATGGCTTAAGAAATGGGAATTTCTGTGAACTCGAAAATTGTTCGATAGTTATCTCTATTATATATCAAATATTGAATTATTTTTTAGACCGAATGAGAAAAATGTGGTTTCTTTAAGATATCAATTGCTGTCATTCTATACCTGACCTTCAACTCATTGACTCCACACAAAACCTATTTATTTATTTAGAATCAGAACTTTTAAGAAAGAAGTTTAAATAACTCTTAACTCAAACTTTAATTACATTATAAAACAGAAGCCATTCATCACTTATGTTGAAAAGCAAACAGAATATTATGATTGAAGTATTTGGTCTTGCTTTTTGGTCTTTACACCCAATTCCTCTCAAAATTGTTAAATTCAGAGCACAGACTTCAAAATTGCTTTCAGGCGTCAAATATAAATAAGAGGCGAAAAATAATAAGAAGAGCATAAAAAATGGTTTCAATTCATTCCAACCAAAAAACAATAATTCATTTAAGCTTTCAATTAGAATATGAAAACTTCCAGAACATAGAAAATTAATGTAACTTTGCTTCAATTGTCAAATAGAAAAAATAAATATTATCTCGTTATCCAATGAGATGATCAGGCTTTCCCTGCCATCAAAAGTCTCTATTGTTTTATAAAAAGATGTGGACAATGATACATGTTTTTTGTTTTGTATGGGAACCTTTTCCTCTATTTTTAGACAATGTTTACTTACAATGTTTACTATTAGTGGTTAGAAAGAGGACAGGTGCTTGTCTGCCAACTTATAACTATTTACTGTCCTTCAAAGCTGTATTCAAATGAGATAAATGTTAGTCTTTTCCCGAAGACATATATCAAAATTTGTTCTCAAATTATGATAGTTTGAAATGAATTACAAACTTTTTTTATAATTCAAATTTTTGTAATAAAAAAAGAATAATTGAATATAAAATAGCTCTCAATGTCTAACATTAGAAAGATTTGTAAAAAAAGAAACATTGAAATATCATTACTATTGATGAAAATCAGAGCTAAAATGACTTTTGAAAAGTTTCTTCACTCTTGAACTTGAATTTCAAGTCATTTAAGTTCTCTATTCGGAAGGATAGTCAACAACAAAAAACAGACTAAAACATCAAAAGAGAGCAACGATTCTTGCATTTCAAGTCAGTCCCTCCGATTTTTACCCCTAATTATCTGTTCAATAAGGACTGGGCGAATCGATTAAACACAGTTCTGCTTTAAAGTGTAATTAGTTTAAGATTTTATCGCAATTAATAAATAATGACATATCAATAATCGATAGGAGAATAGGAAGTCTTTGACGAGATTTTCAAAAACACATCAATTTTTCTCTTGTTTTTCGTTTATTTTTCGCTAATTTCAACTAAAGTTTAAGTCTATGCCTCGAATAAAAAGACCCTTAACTACAAAAATCATAATTACCTGCATTTAGAAGTCTAGGGAAACATAAATAAAAGACATTGCAATTTTTGAATTTTAATTTCAGTTCTTTGACTGCATTTAGTTTTGATATCAGGGATACACACGGTTTATGACCTCAGAGAATATAAGGGGAACGCATTGTATCCACCGGAAGTTACTCAGAGTTTATTATCTTGACCGGAAACGGTTGTTTTTTACAAAATTTGCCTTAATCAAGTTAGTATCAATTGGTGCCAGCTAATGACAGAAGTAAGTCACTCTCATGGTTTCATTTTTTATTTTTCATTGAGTTTTTCTTTTTCATCGTTTGCAAGTTTGAGGGGGTGTTAATCGATTGATTGGCGTCAGAAGGGTAAATGCAATGCACACCCTTGGGCATCGTCCATTTTAATATTAGATAATTTTTGATCGTAATTATAGGCGAATCTTTAGAGACCATCTCTTCTCTGGGGTTTAGCCCAACGCACAGACAAAAGCTCATCGACTGAAATAATTATTATAAATGCTTTCGTGATTTTATCTCTGTTTTGCTAACATTAAATAAGAGAAGAATTTTCATACAATAAAACTACTCTTCAGGTCAATGCCAGAGTAGACCGTCTGACCATATCTTTGTCGAAAACACCAGTGCTTGACATCTGGCAGTAGATAACAAACCAAAAGAACCATTAGTCTGATAATAGCAAGTGATATACCCATAGATATACCCAAAGAGTCTGATTCATAGCAAAAGTGTTTCATTTAATCATTTATTAATGTTTTGCTCTTAATTTTGATTTCATAGGTAATATATATATTGAATGGGAAGGCAAAAGAGCGCGAATTATCAGACCTGACGTTCAGGCCATCAATGGTGTTATTCATGTGATCGATCAGGTCCTCATGAAGAAGAGAGATCTCACCGTCAACTCATCGACTCAGCCCATCGTTAACATCACATTTATGATCGTTTTTATAATTATTGCAAAATTTTATTAATACTATTCAAAGACCTAAGAGTTATAGTTTATTATTAATAAATAATTAACTAATCAATTGAAACACGCAAACAGACAGACAGACGACAACATTTTCACAGCAAAACAGACATTTCAACAAAAAATTAATGAATAACTTATACAAAAAACAAGTGAATACAGAGATCTGTCATCTGAACCAACAAAACACACCATTCATTGCATTCAAAAACAAACATTGATTCCAAAAAATGGGTCCAACTTTGAAGTTATATTACAAAAAACAA
The DNA here is from genome assembly GCA_034695525.1 of Euzetes globulus. Classification (NCBI taxonomy): domain Eukaryota; kingdom Metazoa; phylum Arthropoda; class Arachnida; order Sarcoptiformes; family Euzetidae; genus Euzetes; species Euzetes globulus. The sequence continues at coordinate 14,645 of JAQIWP010000310.1, forward strand.
TTTGGAAAACTTTTATGATAAATGCAAGTTCAATTAATTATATACTCTATTGTTGAGCATAAATTCAGGGCTAAACCAAATTTGAATTTTGTTTTTACTTAGTTTTCGTCGAATTATTTTTTATGTTTCAAAATGCCTTTAGATATGTATTGATCGCAATTTGGTAAACATTTTTTTTATTCTAATTTAAAATGATTTGATTAACACTTTTCTTTGCACTCATTTTAAAGCTTTAATTCAGTTTTAAAATTTTCATTTGTGTTTAAACTAAAAAATGAATTAAACTTTAATTACATTAGATTTTCAATTAAATTGTTTCGGTTTTGTGCTATAAATGCTTTAATTAAATCGAATATTCAATTCCTGTTCAAACAGATTGAGAACATCTTATTCTCACACTTTTCAAAAGTCAGACTCAAGTGAAAACTTTAAGCACAAAATCATTGCATTAATTTGTTTGGTCTCTAATCAGGAAATTCGGTTCAATTAAACCAATTGAAGGGCAGTCTGTTCTGTGTCTAATAATACAGAACCCTATCTTCTCATTAGTATTATTATTATTATTAATTAATAAATTAAAATCTATGTAATGAACAGATTCTTTAACTTCAGATTAATTAGAGTTAAATTTCGATATATATTTCTGATATAAGAGGCACACCATCAGTAACTCACGTAAGATCTGATTACTATTTAAAAAACTATTCGGATTATTTAACTGAATGACTATTTCTGCTGATAATAAGCAAACCTTTTAATGTAAATAAAACTTTTATATAATGAAAATATGAAAAAAAATTTAATTATTATCGCATTTTTTGCAAAGTATTGTTCAAATAAATATGTGTTTCTCTGAATCTCATCCAACACTCGATTTAACACAAACTCCAAAACAATGAATGGTTTTATTCAAACGATTGTGTAATTGATATAATGTGTAAGAAAAGTCGATAAAAATTAAACTATTATTTTATGAATATTTAAGCCATCGATTCTTAAAATGGGACTCCGACTTGAGAATCACCCATCACTATTATTTGTAAAAACTTCGGTAAATTCGAAATTTTATTCACAAATAGAGATATTTTTAAAGAAAAATATTAGGGGTTTGGTCTCAACTCCAAGTCACAGAGTTTTGTTGGTGTTGGAATAGCACTGGTGGTTCGCCTGTATGTTGGAGTCCCCTTTAAGAATATCTGTGTAAACAATAGAAAACAAAGATTTGTGAAAAACCAAAACGACATTTGATGTGATTTATATTTTTTAGCGCTTTTGAAAGACTTGTCATTAAGACTATAATCTAAAACAAAAGTACATTTGAATTGAAATTGAATTGTAATACCTTATTATGAAAGCTGATTGTCTGAACATTTATCGAACTCATCCTAAACTCTAAATTAAACGCTTTTAAAAGAAAATCTAAGAAAAATTGCTTAAAATTATGCTTTTCGATGAAGTTTTATTAAAACAATATTTAAATATTCATTTACAAGCATTTAGTGGTTGTCGAGCAGAAAAACAAGTAAATTGAGAAAGATTATTAATTGTTAATATAAGTCAAGTCATTTAATTTTCTGTGAATTTTTAACTAAAAGCTCAATCGATGTCTAATTATTTCCTATTATTTTCTCTTATTATTAATTGTAATGAAAGCTATTGATCTGAAACGTTACCGAAACTAATGATACAAATTCTTACAGGAATTCCACTTTTTGTAGATTTATTTCATTATAAGTTTATCGAAACTTATTTTTTTTAATTGGAAAATAATTTGCATTTTTGTCTGTTATTAATTGCTTTTAATTTTATGTATATTTCACTAAAAGCTTTGCCGTCTCTTAGATAATAAAATACTTCTTATAAAAAAACACTAAGATTTTGAATTTTATTCTGAATTGAAATTAAATATTTGACTTCAAATATCATTTATAGTCATTAAGTGACTCACAAAACAAAAACAACAGACGAGTGTTTGCAATGAATTCTTCAGACATTAGGTAATCAATTGAGTCATTAATGTTAATAATCGTTAATGAATTCAAAAATTTAATCTCTTAAAAAAATTCACTTTAAGTCTATATGCGAACGGAAAGTGATATTTAATGAAATCCAAACCAATTCCCTGTTTATCAGTATTTCCTCATTTGTTTTTATTGAAGAATATTTATAGTAAGAAGAAGTAATTGATATTCAAAAAGTCGTCGTCACTCAAAATAAGTATAAAATATATGAAAAATGAAATATATTGCACAGCATATGTGCTTAAAGATTGTTTAAGATTTGTACAATGAAATTCTCCTCATTTAGCTTTTTAATTCTTTGCTTTTCTTTCAGTAAGTTTCATTGAAGCTGGACCCTTTAAAATAATTGTATTTCAAGTAAGGCTATGTCAGGGCTATGACGGGTCATATCCCAAGCTATCGGCTCGATTAGTGGCCAAATGTGGATATATTTGCTGGATTAAATACGGAATCGATGGTCCCAAAGATCTGAATGTAAATACCAATTGGCACAGGCTCATTCCATTTGATTTGGACGACTACCAGATTGGAGAACTCAGGGGTTGTATGGAAGAGTGTTTGACCAGTGAAACTGAAACAGGTTTTTTAATTACTTCAATCTATTATACAACTATTAATCCAGGTTTATTTTTTAGAATTTTATCCCCCAATCGATGTCTCATTTTAGACACATTTGTTGCTATTTATTGAAAACACATAAAAGAATACAACTTTTAAATGACTTAATATTTTTGAATAATCATTGATTATTATATATTTTAATTGAAGAAATCGATAGAAACATATTTGGAGTGTCCCAGGTATAATTGAGTTTTGTGCATTTCGTCGCTAATAAGCAGATGTGGGGCGAAAAGGAAATTGGACAAATTGGCTTATTATCAGACATCTTTAAAAATGGCAAACATAAATTGATCCTTACTTCATGGAATTTAATTTAAAATCTGAATGTATGCGATGGCTAGATGCTTTTTACCCCAAAGACAAAGAACTAGTTTAACTTAAAAGTTTGAAAAATGTTATAGATGAAATGATGTTATTCAGTAACATTTAGTTTTAAATTGAAATTAATCAGCTAGTATTAATTGAAATGGTAGCACAATTGAATTGAAAATTGCCACTTGCACATATTTTAAAGAAATTAGAATGGTGGATAAGACTGCCTTCTCTATACCTGGACCCCTTACTTTATCACTAGAATCTTCATAAATCTCTTCTAGATATTATTCTAAATCCTCTCAAGTCCATGACATCACTGAATAGAATTGGTGCTGGATATCCCAGTGCAGTTCGGTGCTAGATGTTGTCAAAATCAGAGGTCGCCAAATTGGAGGACCTTAGACGAGCATAGGGTGGGGCAAACGGACCTTCGACTAGGGGAAGGCTAAAATTTCCATCTAAGTAGACATTTTTTGGAAGCCAAAATCGACCGGAAACTGCCATTACTTAAAATGCTTGAATTTTAGCCGCCATTACTGAAAATTTCCAAATTTTTTACCAAAATTTCCTAAATTTTCCCAAATAATTGCCGGTTCGCTTTGCTTGGCGTTTTACCGGCTAGGAACTGGCCAAACCTCAAAATTCTCCGGCTAGGGGACCAAGTACTTTGGCTCCACCCATGGTGATCTCTGGTCAAAACCTTGGCCAATCTCTGGTCAATTTCAAGACAAATTTATGCAAGGGAGGTGTTTTGTTGATGAAGGTTAGAAAGTCGTATCGATAATAGATTTGGAGTTACCATATTTTAAAAGACGAATTTGGCATAAATGATTGTTGTTAGTTGAATTCTAAGAACAACTTGGACAGTGATAATCTTTACAAAGTCAGTGAAGTAGAACATAACCCCTACTGTCCTTTATTATTATTAAGAAACTATTTTGTCTATTCTTACAGTTTAGTCAAAGTTGTTGTATATTACAATATTTACATTAAGTGATGCGGACCTCCAATCGACTCAACTATTTTTGTCTCACAATTGTTAAGATATAAAACCAAAAATCTAAATGTTTGCATTGATTTCGATAATTTTAAGGAGTAAAAAGAACAAGAGTACAAGTATCTAGTAAAAAAATAGATAAAATATTTGAATCAAATAAATCAAAACCAATGATTACCTCGTAACATCTAAAATAATTGATTGTGAATAAATTCCAACAGGAAAAGCCAATGCTCCTCTCTGCCACTCTCGCAATCAGATTTAACATCTAGGTAAAATTGACATTTATTTTGAAATAAGTTGGTTATGAATAAATTGGTTATACCTTGAATTTGGTAGAAATTCGGTAAAAATAGCGCTGTTTATTGTAGTTGTGATAGGATATAATCAACGAATGCAATGTTTTGTACGAATTATTTACAGAATGATTGACTGAAGAGGCCGTGAATATAATGAATAGGAATGCTATGCCGTGTGATATAAATACGTAAATGAATACAATTAATATGGGTAATGCCATCTAAACGAAAATTGTCAAATAAAGCAATAAAATCACAATAAAACCAAATATCAGCCAAAATGCAAACAAGAATTTACACCAAAAGTACTGTTATATTCAGTAATCTCTCGATATAACGAATCAAACGAACGAAGAATTGCTTGCATTCCTGAGAACTGTTTTCTTCTTTTCATTTTTGATAATTTTTCATTCAAACCATTGATTTTTATTTTAAGAAATAAAGAAATTATGTAAAAGCACATGAAATGAAAGCCAAGACATTTGCAGAAGAATCGGCCGATTGCTAACCACAAAAGCATAGTATTGGGTACGCCATAGACCACTGTTTCCAAAGTTTTGTGTAAAATATATAGAAACTTGGCACAAATATTACAACACATATAGGAATGATTATATCAGTATTGAGAGTCAGGAATCGGTGAAGTTTGCCAGTTACCCTTGCCAGTTTTCTGATGTCTTCTTCATCTATCAAACCGACACTTATCGGTGGAATCAAACCCGGTATCATTTGAAATACTCGAAGAAATGTTGGTTTGATATCATTCCTGTAATTATTATAGTGAATGAATTGTAAAATCAGTTCAAGTGCTGCGCACAGAATATAAAAGAGTCCCAATTCTTGTCTAACACCAATGAAATAGCCAGTGTCTCCCAAGACTTTGAACATAAAGTCGTTATTTTCATTCAATGAGACTGTGATTACTTTGATTGACATAAATGTGAAGCAAATAATGGAAATAATAAACGGATGATCAATGAGTTTACGTTTGGGTCGATCTCTAATTGATGTCAAACAAAAACCAACTCTGTAGAGAATATCGTCAACCGATTCAACAGTTAGTTCTGGAGGTAGAGTCCGATTTTGATCCATTGCTGATAGTTTGAAGACTGAAACCCAATGAAAATTAATATTCAACTTCTATTCTTTCATCATTTTCACAATTCATTAGAATTGGCCCATTTTTGTTATGACCTATTAAAAGCAATTTTTGTGCCTTTTAATAGATAAAAAATTCTTTAATTACAGTAAATGTAATTATTGTTTGACATAAAATAATTCAATTATTACATATTATTATTATTATTATTAAATTAATGTTCGTTTTTACAAAAAATACAATAATTGTATAATTGCCAGGTTTAGTTTATTTCATAGAAAATTAGGAAAATTTCTTGAATGTTATCGATTTCTTACGTTTAGAATTGAAGGAATAATATTTTAATTATCTGGCAATAGATTAACAACAAAAATAGTCTAGCTTTTCGGCTCTAGGGCAATTCAAGTAAGAGTATGTAGTATTGGTAGTAATTTTTCTTATCTTTAATTTCTTTAAAATATTAGCTCCGAATGAAACAATATTATCTTAAATACAGTCTAATTACAATTTTTAGTCCATTACCTTTTTTGAAATGGCAATAAAATATTGTTAACTAATTGTTACCGTATTCTTTGCAAATAAGAGCATTAAGGTTTTAAAATGTATTGAATATCCGGATATAGCGGTATATGGTTTAAAAAATAACAGAATCTAACTGTATAAGATTATCTATAATTTGTTTTGGTAGTTGAAGATAGTTAAATATGAAATAAATGCTAGACTTATCAAGCACAGTTTCAACTATTGGAGTTTCTCACTTGAAGCTTTTCAATTTAATAATTACTAACAACTATTATTAATTATTAATAATTATTAAATTGCAATATATTTGGGCTGACTCGCAATCTTGATCAGGCGGGCTGAAAGTCCTCTGCTTATTAGGCCGACCACTGATCAGATTTTGTACTTACTTTATAAGTTAAATGATATTTGGTAGTTGACTTTGGTAAATTTGTTTGAACAGCTAGAGTATCTAGCGATAAAATCAACTTGTTCAGCTAGTAACGTCTAGCTTTTTACACAATTATTAATTATTAATTGTGCGAATATTTTCGGTTAAACTCGGCTAACCTTCATCAGGCACAGTTTGCTTTTAAAATTTTCGCACAATTAATAATTAATAATTGATAATTGTGTAAAAAAGCTAGACGTTACTAGCTGAACGAGTTGATTTTATTGCTAGATATTCTAGCAGTTCAAACAATTTACCAAAGTCAACTACCAAATATCATTTAACAAATCATAAAAAGATGTTTTGCAATCAAACCTCCTCTCATAAAAAATTTATTTTATTTAAACACAATTCGTTGTACCATGCACATACTAACTCTCATAAATAACTTAACGATTCTTTAATTAACCGTAAATTTAATAATAGAAAATAAATTTAAAAATTTGTTGTAAAGAATAATTTTGCAATAATTGAGTTTTTACCTTTTCATACAAAATTCATTATTGAAAACTGACAAGGTATGCTAAATCTCCTCACTGCCAATAATTCAAACCTGTTGAAAGTCGAAAACAATTTGTTATATTGCATAAGAATATTCGTGTAAAAATAAAAACTAGTGTCAATTGTAAAGTCCTTTACCAATTAGTAATGAAGTTATAAAACATTTTTAAACTACATTATCATTCTATTTACAATAATATTTGAATATTTTATTTGATAGTTTGTAATAGGTAAGTATAAATTTAACCTTTGCCTAAGTTGAATTGTTTACAATATAGAATGGACAAGGAAAAAAATAAAGTATTAACGAGTCCTATCTCATTGAAACTAACGTTTTTTAGTTAATCAAATGATGGCTAAAATAAATATGAATATGAATTGCATTGAATTGAATGAAATCAATGACACGACTAATTGGACCACAAATTCACAGTTGGATCCAATTAATGTCTTAACAGCTGTTTTCCCGCCGTATTTGACATACTCTGAGCGCTATATTACTGACGGAAACAAAACTGTGCTTTCATTCAGATATTGCGGTTCATTAATACTTTTGATGAAAGTATTCGCTCAAAAGATCAACAATGAGTAAGAATATTTTAATTTGAAAATAAATAATAACCTGTCTCTAAATTAAAATCATTTTTAAGAATTTCTGTTTTTTTTCTTTGTTACCCCAAAAATGGAATAAGATGTATAAAGGTATAAAGTATGAGGGTATAAAGTATAGATAAGAAACTAGGTGTGTATGTAGAGTATGATTTACCAAAAAAGCATCTTTATCTATATGTAATCCTAATTTTTGGTAATATTTAGTCATTATGAGATTCCAAAAAGTGCTGACACTTTGGCTTCATTAGCCATCATTATTCATTAACCATCACTTTGGACCTTGAACATCCAAAGTATAAAGTGTTACTGAGTATATTGTTTATACAGCTAGGTTTGACCCGGATGATGAACTAAATTAAAAGATATTTTAAAATATAAATTTTTATATAAAACTATAATTTGTAGCGACTATCAAAATAATTTTTTTTCATTTGACAGGTTATAAATTTTTGAAATCCATTACTCAAATTAATATTTAAAATGGAAACTTTATCATAAATTTATTTGATTTAACTAATTTAATTAAAACAAATATATTTCAATTAAAAAATCATTCAATGCAAGAATATTATTACAAAATAGATATTCTATTCTATTTATTTTAATTTAGCTAATTTTTTCATAATTATCAAGTTAATTTCAATCAAATTAAATTTCCTATTCTTTATTAGAATTTCCATAACAAAAAAAGGAAATTAATTTACAATAATTTTAAAAATCCGATTTCAGATTGAGATTCAATGTCCATGGAATTAATGGACAAGATCATAGTTGGATTGTTGTCAGATATCTTGCACAATATTCTCCGGGACTTTTACTAATGCCCTACTCTCCAAAATTTATCCTGGAATCTTGGCGCGAATTTAATATTAAAGCTACACTATATCTTGGTGGTTTTGAAGGAAATGTTATTATGAGTAAAGCACACAAAAGTATAAACATTTTAATTTTTGATTCAAATTAGTCATTCAAATAAATACTTGATTAAACTGCTGACGATAATATCAATTTTAGCAAAACGCTCTTGCACACCTCAGTTTTAATGACATATTTTTTTATGAGTAAAACTTTTATAAAAAATTTTATTTCATTCAAAAATTGACTTTTTATTGAAAAAATTCTTTGAAAATGAATGGTTGAAAAACAAATTCTGTTCAAAGTTTAAAACCTGAAATAACATGGCTTTGGGTCTAAACTACAATTACTGTTAGAAACCAAATGCAGGCCAAATCAAGGTTATTTAATTGGGAAAAACTATGTACAAACTACATGTATAACTAGGATAAATAATTTGATATTATCTCAAGAAATTCTAGCAGCTTAATCAAATTTTCAAATACAAATATCAAAATATTATTTAGCAAATAAAATTATTGACTAATTCTAAGAACAAATTTTTAACCGCCAGGTGTTTGGCCGCTCTTCAGTTTCTTCAATTGTCTGAGTTTTGATTACTACCTCTTAATTGCCATTTCTCTCACTCTCTTTGGGATTGTATTCGCACTCAAAGACCGAAAGATTAAAACATTCTTTAAAACAATTTGGAACTTCTCTTCTATCATACTCTCAGATATTATCATTTTTGAGAAAAAGGATATAATGTTTCAATTCTTAGCTATTATTTGGCTCTTGGCCTGTTCTGTATTGGTACCAATTTTTTCCGGGGAATTATATAATTTTGTAATTAGAGGCAAACCTATTGTTTTTTTGGAGGACGTCGACAATTTAGAGACCAGTACCTATTGGAAAGATTCCAAGCTCTACAGTTTGTATTTGATGGGTAAATTTGATCAGTTGGCTGAGGCCAAGCTCTATCAAACAGATAAACACTTAGAAGAGCTTTCAGACAAAACTGAATGGTTGGACACATTCCCCGTATTTTTTGACGTAAAGAAATCTAAAGAACTCTTCGACGAAATATTGACTGAGAATTCAATTTTTTTGACGACCGGATTATTTGCTTATTATTTCGTTCAGAGAATTCGGAGGCATTTCCCTGAATATCGTCGATATGAAGAGGGAGTCCATTATTACATCTCTACTCCAACTAATATAAAATGTTTCTTCCTTAACGCCCACATGGACGCCTTCACTGAAAATCAACTGGAACATTTAAATTCCAAGTGATCTATATTTTATCTTAATTTATCAACTTGCTAATTCTTAATCTAACAGAATAAGCCAACTACAAGAGGGCGGAATATTCGATCAACTGACCAAAATGTCTTTCGCTAACGAAGGGTTTGGCATAGATAATAGAGAAAACGAACTGGATAAATTAACTCTAAATCATTTGAGAGGTGTATTCCTCTTTCTGGGAATCGGTCTTTTTATTTCTATAATAATGCAAATATTTTTTTACATAACTTTTTTAAATTCAAGTGGGCAAAAGAATAATACTTGACTTATTAAGTTAAAGTAAAGTATGGGAGGGATCGGCAAAGTTACATTTCTTGTAAATATTTGCCTTCAAAAGAATTAAGTGTTGTTAGGTAGTATGTTCAGTGTCTAATTTTGAACTTTGGTTGAACAAGATCCGAGACATAAAGGAAAGGTCGAGTGAAATGGCGTATTTTTTCGGAACTGGAGCATAAAGGAAAGATACTAATTTAATTCTGGCATATAATGCATTTCCATGCAAAAAATGAAAATGCAAAAGTTTATTTATAATTTATAAACAATTAATTAGAATATGTTTTTGTCTTATTTTTTAATCAATTAAATATAAAGATTTCAATAAAATAAAATAAAATAGTTGTCTTGCATATTTTATTAGTTTTAAATAAATTTTAATCAATTCATTGTACCATGCACAAACTAACTCTTAACGCTTTATTTAGTCGCGTAATTCTAACTTTAATAAAAAAATTAATTAATTTAAAAAATGTGTTAAAGTATTATGCTGCAAAAATTGAGCTTTTAACTTTTCTTACAAGTTTCATAATTAAAAGTATACAAAATAAACTAGATCTTCTCACTATAAATCTTGACCTTACGAAAGTGACCATGAATTTGGAATATTGCATAATAATATTGGTGTCAAATGAAACCTAGTGTCAATTGTGAAGTACATTAAGAATGACGATATGAAACATTAACTTTCTATTTACAATAATATTTGTATATTTTATTTGACAATTTTGTAATAAATAAGTGTCAGTTTTACCTTTGGCTAAGTTATATTGTTTTCAGTATAGAATAAACAAGAAAAAATTAGAAATTGTAATATCACATTTATATCAATATTGGTAGTAATTGTAAGAACCTAGCACCATTTCAAGTATTATGGAGTCCAATTTCATTGAAACCCATAGTTTTCTTTGAGTCAATCAAATGATGGCTAAAATAAATATGAATATGAATTGCGTTGAATTGACTGAAATCAATGACACGACTAATTGGACCACAAATTCACAGTCGGAACCAATTGATGTCTTAACAGCTGTTTTCCCGCCGTATTTGACATACTCTGAGCGCTATATAACTGACGGAAACGAAACTGTCCTTTCATTCAGATATTGCGGTCCATTAATACTTTTGATGAAAGTATTCGCTCAAAAGATCAACACTGAGTAAGGATATTTCATTTTGAAACGAAATAATAAACCGCCATTAAATTAAAATTTTATTTAAATTTAGAGAATTTATTTGTTTTGTGCTGTATGATCCAAAAAAAAATTGCCCGGTTAGACCCGTATTACGTTCTAAATGAATAGCTTGGTTGCCATGGGGGAGGTTAACGTATTTGGCCAGATGGCCAACGTTCTTGGCTCCTTTAAACGGAAAATTTTAAGATTTCTCCTCCTTAGTCGGAAAATCGGCGAACGAATAGAGAAAGTATAAAATATTTTGGAAAATTTAGGAATTTTTGGTAATGACGGCTAAAATTCAGACATTTTTGCAAATGATGACCGGAAAATCCGCCATTTTGTTCTTTATTTCAGTAATTAAGGCTTCAAACTTACTAAATAGCTTAATTATAGCCTAATTAAGCTAAAGGATGTTTATGCTTAAAATTGCTGGTAATAAACATTTTTAGAAGATATTTTTTAACCATTTAGCCACTCAATCATGAAAGAATCATTTTACCAAATAGCTATTGTATTTAATTTAGCTACTTTGTTCATAATTATCAAGTTAATTTCAATCAATTTAAATTTATAACTCTTTATTAGAACTTCTATAACAAAAAATGGAAATTGATTTACAATAATTTTAAAAATCCGATTTCAGATTGAGATTCAATGTCCATGGAATAAATGGACAAGATCATAGTTGGATTGTTGTCAGATATTTTGCACAATACTCTCCGGGACTTATTCTAATGCCCTATTCTCCAAAATTTATCCTGGAATCTTGGCGCGAATTTAATATTAAAGCTACACGATATCTTGGTGGTTTTGAAGGAAATGTTATTATCAGTAAAGCACACAAAAGTATAAACATTTTAATATTCAATTCTTGGTAATTGTGATTTGACATAATGTTTATAACTGTAAGATTTTTTCTTACTTAATTCACAATTAAACAAACCATATACTTATGGTGCTGTCCGACAGTTTCGGCAATAATCGCATTGCCTTCTTCAGGGAGACTCAAATCAGTTGTGTCTCACATTTGGTTCCATACGAAAGCCAAGGATTGGGTCAGGAATATGATATCTCAGCAGTCGTTGCCACTCATTTCAATTGATTGGGTTTTTTTCAAGAATTTGTTTATTTTATAACAATAAATTATATCCAGGCTATTGCTTTTGGAATAGAAACCGACTCCTAAAGAGTCGGTTTCCATTTAACATATTTGGTTAAAAAACTTATTTTCTTAATAATGAAATATAAGAAGAGGGGATATTTGTTAGGCTGTTTAACTGATCATTCATCAGTGGCTTATTTAAAAGTTTATGTTTTTTGATTTCCCAACCCTCTAGGAATCTTCTGGCACGGGGTTTTGCTCAAAATATGAAATTGAGGGATAAGCAAAATCTATAATATGGTTATTGCACAACGAATGATCAGCTATATTGCTTTTTACATATTTTTTTGTCAATGCACACTCATGCTCATTTAGTCTTTCTTTCAATTTTCTTTTGGTTTGACCAATATATACAGATTCGCAATTTTGACAATTGACTTTATAGACAACATTAGATTTATCTAAGTCAGATTTGCTTTTATTTCTGGAATTCAGCATGCTGTTCAATGTTTGACCTTTTTTAAATATTACATTGATATCATGTTTCCTGAAAATGGTCCTTATCTTTTCACTAACATTTTTATAATATGGAATCGTTATTATATTTTCTAAGTCAAACTCAGTGTTTGTTGAGTTTTGTGAATTGTCCGGATTGAAATATTTTCTTCTGGTGTGATTAATAACATCTTGGATCAAATTTTTAGGATAATTATTACATTTAAGAACTTCAATAATATTTTGTAATTCTTTTTCAAGATCACCAAGGTCGCTAGTATGTGTAAATGCACGATTGACAAGTGATCTAATTACTGATTTTTTGGTCTGAAGTGAATGGTGAGATTGAAAATTAAGATATCTGTTAGAGTGGGTTGGTTTTCTGAAAACTGTTGTTCTTATATTTTCTTTACACCTTGATATTTTAACATCTAAAAATGAAATTGTCTCATTGTCTTCCCTTTCAATTGTAAATTTAATGTTTCTGAAATTCTTGCCTATTAAATTAATGTGAGCATGAAATTCTTCAACATATCTTTTATTAAGCACTATAAAACTGTCATCAACAAAGAATCTTAGGAATTTAGGTTTAGTTTTAAAAGTTTGGAGAGCAAGTTCAAATATCTTGCTTACTAATGCTTCAGCTATTACGGGAGATAAATTGCAGCCCATGGGGGCGCCTGATAATTGTTTATAAAATTTTCCATTGAAGCAAAACGTGGTGCTATCCATGCAGAATTTAATGAGCCTAATGATTTGATCTATTGGTAATTTGGTTCTTTGTGACAGTTTTTTGTCCAATTGAAGTTTCTCCTTAATAATCACTAAGGTTAGGTCAATAGGAATATTTGTAAATAAATTTACTATATCAAGGGAAAACATCAAGTCATTAGTTGTAATATTAACATTTTTCAACTCATTGACAAATTGTGCTGAATCTTTCAAAGCGAATGGGCTCACTCTTATTGAAGGATTAATTATTTTGCAAAGAAATTTCGATAACTTAGACAGAGGATGTTCGTAATAGGGACAAATTAACCTTGCAGGATTGTTTTCTTTGTGTATCTTGATCAAAGCAAACACAATTGGGGTATTGAATGTGCTAGGATACATGAAATTATAGTCATTAAAATCAATGAGTTCACCCTTCTTAAGATTTTTTAATATCTTTATTAAATGATTAGCAACTGTTCTAGTGTTAGATTCTTTAACCTCTATATAAACGGTATTGTCCCTCAATATGTCCAATACCTTATCCAAATAATCATTCCTGTACAAAACAACAGTTTTATTGCCCTTATCTGAATTAGTTATTATGATATCATCAAACTTTCTCAAATTTTTTAATGCCTTCAATTCATCTTTAGATAAATTTGGCTTAATATATGATTTATCACCAAGAGTATTAATCAAATCAATCCTTATTTTTTCAAGAGTAGGGTTATCCGAGATTATATATTCCAATTTTGATTCAACATTGGCAATTAATTGTTCGTTGTTTATAAATTTTGGGACTATTTGGAATTTCGGGTCTAACCTCAATAAAGACAATTCAGCCTCATTAAAAGTTTTATTCGTTAAATTTATAACCCATGTGTTTCTTAAATCGAAAGACATATTTATCAGCGAGCAATCGGTGCTTGACTTACCGAATAATTTAACATTACTTTTGTGCATTAATTTAGAAAATATCCGTTTTTGCCTATTTCTTATTTTGTATTTAACAAGATTACATCTATCGTTAGTTCGGGATATTAAAGATTGTGTAAGTAAAGCTGGTATTGCTAACTTTAATTTATAAAGATAATTGTTAGACATGTTATTTGCACGTACAATTTTCTTTTTACAATTGTCTATTCTATTTTTCAAAAATTTTAAACTACAAATTTTCGCGGCTTTATGAGATGCTGGCAAATTATCTTTTGACTTTACCATTAATGACCGGGGGATGAGTTGGCATTGAAGGCATCTTTTGTTGAAGGTTATGTGTTCCTTCAATTTGCTGATCTTGATCATTTCCTTTTCCCACGTCCTGGCTGTTCGCAGGCAATTTTGTCCTCCGTATTCAATAATTTTAATATTCAATTCTTGGTAATTGTGATTTGACATAATGTTTGTAACTGTAAGATTTTCTCTTACTTAATTCACAATTAAACAAACCATATACTTATGGTGCTGTCCGACAGTTTCGGCAATAATCGCATTGCCTT
>JAQIWP010000311.1:0-29439 GCA_034695525.1 Euzetes globulus
CCATTTTTTTGCGATCACTCTTCAGAGACTCCAATAAGAGGACCAAATCATCTTTAATGACCTAACGATGCATTTGAAACAAACATTAGACAATAATTAATACAATTATTTGTTTACCAATTGATTGGTATTTTGTCTGAACATAAACTCCTGGAAGAGATCCAACTTTTCTCTCTTTAAGGCCTCGATTTCAGCCAAAAGACTCACATTATTTTCCACCAATTCTTTGTTGTTATTATTTTCCACTAAAGAGTTGGCAATAATTGCTTTGATTTGATCTGAAATTATAAGAAAACAATTAATTTTGAGAAAATACATGGATTTCAAGCATTACTTTCGAATTGTTTTTGTTCTCTTCTCAAACATTTAGATCTCTTTACCAAAGAATTTCTATGACTTGTATTCAATCGGACTTTCATTTTGTTGACTAAAAGATAATAACGAATTTAAGATAATTGACACTCAAATGAATGGCCAGACATTGATTTAAAGACCAATACTTTTTATAAATCGTTGAATTTGTTCAAAGCTGTCCACCATTTAAATCAGTGAATCGCAAACAGACACTTTTCAGACACAAAATAAGCAAGCATAAACACAAACAAAAACACCGTGTTTAGCTTATATGAGTTGAAACTTTCAACTTGAAAACAAAAACAAATTTATTCAATGAACTTTATGAATGTCAACTTAATGTGTCTTTTCTTTCTATTTATTGTAACTGAATGTTTGGTTGGAAAAAATTTAGTTTCAAGTTAAACTAGCCACTCTCAATAAATAACATCAAGATTTTTAGACCCTGAGTGTCTATTTGCGCAAGTATGATTTAAATTATAAGACAGTATTACCAGTAAAGTATAAGCGCGGAAAATATTGACGCTATTTATGTTCATTTAAACCTCAAAACATGTCTTAAATTTGAATTGAACCAACACCAGAATTGTCATCACTTTTTTACTTAAAAACTCACTTTCCTCAATTGAATTGAACTTAAACTGGTTGACCCTGGTTCAAATACTGCTTAATTAAGCGATGTAGATATAAAAAGCATTCTATACTTCTACTAATTGTATGGTAACTTAAATTAATTGTCTGCCATTAATCAAGAGATGAATACATTTCTAAGCGTCACTTATTTAGAGGTTTAAACAAATATTACTTTTTTAAAAAAAGAATTTTATTGAAAACAAATAATCGACAAAAAATAAATAATAAACGAAACTTAATAACAACGACGAGAAGATTCTGGATATCTATCTTTAAGTTGAGTCTTGAATTGTCGAAAAAGCGCCCGGTTCCTCTCCTGTTCCAAATCCTTTTCCTTATGAAAAGAGTCGGCGGTTTTGAATCCTTTGTGAACAACAAATGCTTTGTTGAGAACTGAAAACTTATAGCCAGAGATATGGAGTTCACAGACCTTCAAAACAATTATAAAAAATAATCAAAATTTGTTGCGTTAAGTGATGTTTTCATTGAAACTGTTTTTACCGAATCTGACTTTTTTAGATACAGAATAATCTGCGTTTGGCTTATATTAAACTCGAAAAACTAGTGTTCGATAAACTTATGGCTGTGTCCTCAAAACTCATAATCAAGGTATAATGAGTGCCTGTATTACTCAAACTGTAACAATTATCAATATTTAATCCATAGATAATAATGTACCTTGAATGTGGTTATTTTGTAAAAGCACTAATAGCCTTAATCAGATGATATAAAAAAAATAAATGCACTTAAGCTTCACATAGTAACTGAAATATTGGACCTATGGATGACCTCAAACCAATTGATGCTCATAAACTATATTTATAGATTATTTATAGAATTTATAGCACTCTTTTCAGATTATTTTATAAAATTTGTAAATTGCAGCTATAAATACAAATTTATCATATAATATATTATTAATTATATACTGGTGAAGTTGACCAATTTAGCTTGCCATTAAAAGTGGGTAATTTTAATAAAATTGTATCAAACAATTATGTCAGACCATACTTTACTGTTTGAGTATAAGCTCTGGTAGTCTATAGTAGGGATGATTAAAACGCAAATGAAAAGAATTGAATACTTGACTGATTCTATTGAAGCCGTACTGTCGAAAGCGCTCGTCATAGAGGGGCACAGAATTGGAGCTGATATAGAAAGGTTCCCAGGGATCTCTCCACAAGACTTCAAACAAAATACCGAATTTAGCGGATGGCGAGTGCTTTTGCCAGTTCTCATAATCGGTATACTTTTGGCACTTCCAACACAAATCTATATAAAAGGGTCGGGCATTCGTTGACTCAATCATTTGCAGCAATTCTTTCTTGTTTTTGGGTATCAACTGATTCACTGTTTCTAATTTGAGATCTGACTGATCGGTAATGGAAAGGGTGTTGACTTCATATGCCGGCACCACATATACTACTCTTTCCTTCTTTTGTTGCTCAGAGAAGAGTCCGTTTTGTTGGGCGAACTCAAAGAACTGTTCATAGAGTTGGTGGTTGGGTACGAGATCCACGTCCACTACAAATGTGTAATCTGTCAAAGAGTTTCTTCGGGCGACGTTTCGCAGCAAATTGTTAGGATATGCGACCCCTGAGTGGCCGTAATTCACGCGATTTGATTGAACAGATTTTAATAAATTTTCGATTCGATCGCAATTACGCTCTTTAGAGATGACATCAATTGATAGCCGAGGAGTCAGTGTTGTGGCGCCGATCGCCGCTTTCGGAACCATCAATGGATATACCAAATGGAAACTTGTGTTCTGACGAATCGGTGGATAACAGCGCCGAAGAAGTAATATTGTTTCGATGGCTAACGGAATGTCTTGAGATAAGGCGAATACGGCTATTGAGGCCAATCCATGCCATCTATCAGATAGAAGACCCAAATTATGCAATTGGGAGACACTTGACTGCGACACAAGAGTTATGTCGTGACGGATGTGATTACGAGATCCCAAAGATTGACAGCGAATCAGAAAGTTTATTATATTGTATTCACCAGAAGAGTCCAAAACACTGGTCTGTCTGACCATTTGGTGCATTCTTTTCCGGTCAGATTCCACATCAAAGTCATTATATTCAGTATTTAGTTCTTCAGTGAATGTCTTCACTCTTTTTCGCCGTTCATTTCGTTTTGCTTCCAATCGACTCAATAAAGTCATATGAATTACCTTTAATTACATTCATTGGAATCGATTAGAAAACAATTGAATTGTTGTCACAAAAGGATGAAATACCTGTAAAACAGCGATAACGAAGACCAGAAACAGAACGGCTCTCTTCCAGAAGATTGCCATTTGTTATGCCATTTGGTTGACTCAAAAATTGGTTATTCGGAGAAATGGATAAATTGACTGAAATATTGATTTGACACAACATTTGGCCCACATTTAGACTAATCTTTGGCTTTATTTAAATCAATTCATTTGACTCAAGTCTAACACTTTGTTTACATTTTATTCTCCAATATTTACAAAAAATTATTCAGAGATTGAGACCAATAAAAGTGAATTCAACTCAACATTGAATACTATTTATCTCATCTCTAACTCTACATCTATTTACTCATATTTTTGAAATTAATTGAAACTACTCAATTTTTACCTAGAAATTCTAGACTCAATTCTACAATAATAATTATTATTGTTATTGTTTGAGCTTGAATGAGAGGAAAAACCAGTTAAGATAAATTTTAGCTAGCCTAATAAGCTATTGTAAAAGATCCGCTAAACAAGTTTAAACAGTTCAGTTCTTGCTTCAATTTTGTTTCCCCAATTAATGCAATTGTACCATATTTTGCAACAAGCAATATCATTTGTTTTTATTTTATAGGCATAGCTATTCGTACTTTTTGACAGCACAAAACATTATATAGAACATTTTTCATGACTGGTTTTAGCTTTAGAACTGATTCTTGAGTATAACTATACTCTTGAGCCCACACCTTAGTCCTCCACATCTCTGTACTCACTACTAATTTGAGCCATAAAATACGATAAATCAAACAAAGTGAAAGTTGCTTAATTTGTTTATAAATATAATAATAAATGTTATTACTTAAAAATATTATTTTTTAGACTTCAAAAATGCAATCAATGCTAAGAATTTATAAGAGAGAGTGAATTGAGACAAATGTTGAATTCATTAGTTGTTGTCATTTATGGCATTCAAGTATTCAAGTCTCAAATTGTAAACAAAGCGTGTTTTGTATTTAAATAAACTTTTAGTAAACTCTCACATAAAATGATGTATCGATTCATTAAAATTAATGGTAAATCCAGTGAACCTCAACTGAATATCGATATAATTTACTTCTTTATCTTTAAAAGCATTAAAATCATTGAAATATTTGGAATTCAAAGAAATATCTGTCCGTCAATTGGGAACGTCATGTGTCAGGAGTCAGGAATGGTCACAACAGCCATCACTACAGACAGAATCAGATGACGACAAGGCAGTCATCAACTCTATTATAAATAAGTCATACGAAGAGTCATTAAAACACAGCGATTACTTCGGAGTCAATAAACTGTTTACAGTTAGACAACTATTTGAATCGAGGGCTTATTTGGGACACAAATTAGGAACTCTTAATCCACATATGACTCCATATATCTTTGGTTCTCGTTTGGGACATCTTATCCTCGATTTGGACCAAACGGCCCAACGATTACGGGAAGCCCTCAACTTCACGGCTCACATCGCTTTCAGGGGAGGAATCATTCTTTTCGTTAATCGATCCCCAAATGTAAGCAAACATTCATTTAATTAAAACTATTTAAAACAAATTTGTCAAAAAGACGGGTAATTTAGTGGAGCGAACGGCCAAAGAGTGCGGACAATATAGTAATTGTCGTCAATGGAAGAGTTCCTGTTTTTACGACTCGACCGGATTCTATGGTGCGGTCACTCGTTTGCCTGATTTGCTTATATTCCTCAGTACTATGAATAATGTCTTCGAAACACATCCAGCGGTCATCGATTCGGCCAAAATGTTAATACCGACTGTAGGAGTGGTGGACACGAATAGTGACCCGACTTTAATAACGTACCCAATTCCTGGCAATGACGACACTTATGCCTCCACTCAATTGTTTTGCAAACTATTTAAACAAGCAATCATTTTAGCCAAAGAAAAACGAAAAAAATTATTATTGTCTGAAAACTAGATATCTATCGTTTGATAAATAAATGCAAAAATATATACTAAATAATTGTATCGACTGTTTATCCTTTTGTTTATTTGTTGTTTATTTACAAAAAAGTCGAAAGTTTCCACTCAGTAAAAGTCACGTACGGTCCACAGTCATCCACTTGTTAGATGAGGGATGTCTATAGGAAGGGATCTACTCTAAATACTCCATGGTATCAGTTGCCAGCTCACAATAATCAATGCATAAAAATGTAAGATAACTGATAGTGAGAAGACATGTCTACGTCAACCAAATTCTTATAAATTAATTTTATTTAATCGTTAAAAAAAATTTCAAACATATTTGTGAAATAAATAGGTTTGCCTGTAGCCTATTAAATAATAAGAGTGCACTACCGGTATTCTGTGTGTTGACTCATCGAGATTAATCGAGATCATTTTGTTTTCCAATTATTTGTGAAACTTTTGTAATCAGTAGTGAATGTAAAAGTAGTGTTGAGGCAGTGGTGTCGTGCGGCAAACCATGTTGACCTTTGACACTCACACCTCTTGGCCAATGTCTAAATGCTGTAATTGATAACTATATGGCTATTCTTATCGATATCACAACCAATCATTTGTTAGACTCTTCATTGAAGTACAGGTTTTTCTGTTTCGACAAAACTCTCAAATTAGTGCGAAAATCGTTTTTCAACTATTTATATATCAATCGGTCGTTTTGTCTCATTAATCATCACTCGTTTAATGAGTTCCTCAATTTGCAAATTATTTGATGAGCTATACATTTGAATTGGTTTAAAGTTTTCTTTACAATAAGTGACCACTGAATGAATGGCTCCGAACACCGATAAAAGTGACAATCTGTCCAATAAACCATTTAAACAAAGAAAACCTCTGAGTAAGTCTTCAGAAAATTTTTTGCCGAATTTATCTCTTGAAATAGTGTATTACCCTGTTCATAAGTCCCTTACCAGGAAAGTGTTTGTCAAAAGTTTCGGTAATTTCAATTTCAAAGTATAAACATAGCCTTTGACAGACACTATTCTGTTGTGAATTCGGTTAAATTGTGTGACTCGCGTCTGAAATTCATTATTATAGAACATTTCTCTGGTAAAGGTCTTATCAATCATACTAGGTTAAGTTGTATATTTAACCTGGTATTAATTAATATTTAAATTTGATAATCACAGTATAGCCAAATCTCAATAGTGCCCTATCCATTCTGTTCCATACCTTCCATAAACTACAATATTTCAATAGTTTTAGAATATTTTTTGAGCTTGGTTCTGTCTACTCTCTTCAACATTTAATTTTAAGCCGGCTGAAAGATAAGATCAAGAATTTTTAATTTATCAAAAGTTATATTTAGCTGGAGGAAAAATAGATTAAAGCTATCAGAAAAAGTCTCAACAAAGTAATCAAAATTAGAATAAACGATTGAATAATCATTAATTGAAATAATAATGCAATTTATTTTGATAGCGACTCGAAGAGAAGAAGTTTGCGGAATACGTGAAAAGTTCCCGACCAAAATACCGGTGAGTTTTGAAATTTGTCACAAAAAACATCTGGCTTTTCGAAAATATTTACCCTGAAACTTGAAAATTTAGATAAATGTTAGCTTCGAGGTTATTACATATTTGGAAGCTGTCGTCAAGTTATCATTTGTTCGGAAATTTGATATAAAACAAAGTGAAAACATATTATTTTTGAATAAATCTATCGCTGAGTCAATAAAATAGAGATAACCACCAATTTATATACCGTTTACAGAGACGATAAATAATTTGATCTTAAATATTTACATTTTGACTTAATTTAAGATATCGTTTGAACTTTGACTCAAATAATTAATTTTTTAGGTAATTGTTGAAAGATATTCAAAAGAGAAAAGTCTTCCGGCCTTAGACAAGACCAAATTTTTGGTACCTCAGGAGTTACCGATGGCGACCTTCGTTACTATAATTAGGTATTCATTGAAATGATTTCTTAATCAATATATTACAACCAAGTTAATCGAAGTTAAGCCGACACTTGTCTACAAGTTTTTGGGTCAATGTTCTACTGCAGCAGCTGTGAACATTAAACCCCTTTATCTGACTCGCCATCAGATTGTATTAATATTTCAATTGTAGTTGACTTTCAATAAATAAGTTGAAGGCAATAGTTGCCAATCAAAGGGAAAGAATGGCAGAAGTGATAAAACTGTTTTTCACAACCAATCGATTTGTTGCTAACGGAACAAATCGATTGTCTTTGCATTCAGTCTATTGTTTTAACTGTCAGATAATGTTTTCAACTATAATCTGATTCAATATCTAACAGGAATCGAATGCAACTGACATCAAACCAAGCCTTTTATTTAATTGTTAACAACAGAAGTATGGCTAATATGACCAGAACTATGACAGAAATCTATAAAGAGAACAAAGACGAGGACGGATTCCTTTACGTCACTTATGCCTCACAAGAAATGTTTGGTTCCCCTTAAGACAATTGTTCAACCAATTGTATGGCAACGAATCTAATGATGTTTTCTGTACAGTGTATTATAAAATCATTTGTTTTTACTCTAAAGCATTCAATTCAAGCAAATTATTGTCAAAAGTCATTAACTGCTATTTGAAACATTAATTTTCATTTTATTGTTTTTATTATTTTATGAATAAAAACCCGAATAACTAAACGACAGAAGTATTTTGTGTCGGAGTTGTTGACGGAATCACTGAAGGATTGATTGGATCCGATTGAGTGATACGTTTTGAGCCGTCAATTAGCATATCATGAATAGTTTTGGCGAAATTGACCTGAGTCTTGATGATCATTAAATACTGATTATACGACATCGAGTCCGGGGTCAGGTTAGTGCTGGGATCAGCTGCATTGTCCGTTTTGTTGACATTAAAGGGCAAATATACGTGACTGTCCCGGGCCTGTATCGTACACTCTAGTATCGTTTTCTATTCAATCCATTGACAAATAAGTATTTTCCACTGAATATCAAATTTATTAATAACTCACTAAATGCAACTCAATTTGATTGCAAATCGAGAAGAAGTCTTCCATTGCTTTGTCGAATCGGACCACCAATTCCTCACTCGTTTTCCTGCATTTAAATCGATTTTAGTTCAGACAAAAAGATTAAAAATGACATACAGTCCGCTATCAATTTGCGAATTGTGCTGTATATTACTGGCAGCCACTCTCATCAGGGTCTACAAGTAAACAATTATTTTAAAATCAAATCATTTAACCTTGGTTTGTTTGTTAAAGAGGTTTCACATAAGTGCTAAGTAAAGAAGTCTTAAAGTTAACAACATTTGTGATAACATTACAAATAAGTTATAGTTTTAGCAAAATATTAAAAGTATTGTCAGATTAGTTGCTCTTTCAGTCAAGTGATTGTCTGCTAATAAGGGATTAAATGAGACAATATTTACGGCCAGCGATTCCTTCAGAGACGCAACCAATTGTCTGACTCTTGTAATTAAATCATATTTTTGATCGGCGCCCGACTGCTGTCCTGACTGTGTCACCGGTTGGGACTGGACTGGCATCCCATAGTGCGGCACAGAAGAAGAAACAGGAGGTCCGGTCGCTTGATTGCCGGACACCGGCTGGGCCTGTGTTGCCATCGATTGAGACAATTGCTGAGATCCTATTAAATGTGACATTCACTTGATTTCTCTGTTATTATTGTCTTTTATTTAACAAAACATGATAAGTATTTTCCAATTAGTATAAAAAGATAAAAGCTCATTTATTAATAAGATTGAAATTTGAAAAAGACATCTTTAAAAGACCTTCTTGTTTAGGACTGATCTCCTGCTCGTTGTCATGACTACAGTAACGCTCAAATCGTTGCTTTTCACAAACTCAGTGCCAGGAATATACAAAACAACTGTTAGAGTTTGGTCTTTTAAAAATAATGCTAAGTAAGGTCAGTTTGAAGCAAGTATAAACACTGAGTTCAAATTTATCAATTCAGAAGACGATTAATACTTTGATTTAAGTTATAAATAAATATTTGATTTAATTATTTTCTACGGATTTTGTTTGGAATTCAGAAGTTTTAAATATTAATATCTATTTATAGATTAAATCTGAGGAAAGAGTTGTCTATAAAGAGGTTTGAGTGGATTTGTAGCGTCGCTGCAATCGCTTCACATTTCTTCCATTTTATCATTGAATTGATACCACTTTTTCATTGAATTTAATTGAAACTATTTCAACCAAAATGATGTCCACAAAGATATATCGATATCAGTGGAATGGATTAGTCATCAAACGTTTAATGAGTAGTCAAACGGCTGCCAAAAGAGCCGAATCCGAACCATTGAGAACACAAGAGTTGAAGACAACAACACTAACCAATGGTTTAACCGTTACTTCTCTTGAAAATCATAGTCCGATCACTCGAATAGGAGTGTTTATCAGAGCCGGTTCCAGATATGAAGGCAATGGTCAGTTGGGAGCGACTCACACTATCCGATCATTGGCTGGCTTTACAACTCAAGAGTCGACTGTTATGGAGATCACCCGAAACATTGAATATTTGGGCGCAAGTTTGTCGGCTCTGACCACAAGAGATTACATGATTTATTTATTGGAAAACAACCGAGATGATACCGACGATAATATCAAATATGTTGCCGACACAGTTCTGCGGCCGGCCTTCAAAGGCTGGCAACTCAAGGAAAATCTGAATCGACAAAAGACTGACCTGGCCATTTTGAAAAATTCCCCCCAATTACTACTTTCGGAGGCCTTACATTCGACGGCATTCAGAGGAGGGCTCAGGAATTCACTCTATTCTCCTGAGTTTATGATCAAAAAGCACTCAACAGAAATGCTGTTGGACTTCGTTGACCACCACTTTGTCTCTAATCGTACGGCTATTGTCGGCATAGGTATAGAACACAACCAACTCTTGGAAAAGATCGAAAAACACTTCGGACAGATGGCCAGAGGAGATCGCGCCCAAAGCGGACAGTCCAAGTACATTGGCGGACAGGTTCGTGTCGATTCAGATTTGGACACCACTTACGTGGCCATCGCTACAGAAGGAGCCGGGTATTCATACAAATTATAATTCTATAATCCATAACCAATTAATAGATAATGTAGTAGTAGATTACCTTTTAGTATTAAGGTAGGTTATCTGAGTACCCAGTTCAGTGAATCTGGAAATGTTAGACAAAATGATTCTCAAACCCTGTTTTGTAGGATAATAATCATTAGTTTAAACGTTGAAAAACTAAAACACATGATAAATATTTTCAAATCTAATCAACTTTTAAAGTCGAAGTGTATTTTCTAATATAATTTATATGTGAATATCATTTTGAAAGCTTTTTAGTAAAATGTCATTTTATTTTCGTTAAATGGAAGCCTTAAGAATCAGAAGGACGTATTGGCTCTTTCTTTGTTACAAACCATTTTGGGAACGGGTCCTCAAACCGAATTCAGTGATTATAGTAAAACTCGATTGGGAGCAGCCGTGGCCAAAGCCACTGACAAAGCCTTCGCTGTTTCGGCTTTCAATGTGAACTATGAGGACACGGGTCTGTTCGGGATAAGTGTGGCCGCATCCCCAGACGATATCGACAAAGCAGTGAAAGCAGCCGTCAATCAGATGAGAGATTCGGCCAAAAATATTAATGAAGAAGACCTTAAAAATGCCAAGTAATTGAAATTGATTTGAAATGATCTAGTTTTGTTTTCAATGTCTTTATTATTTGCAGACATTGTCTGAAGGCTTCGACTTTGATCACTAACGAAGATCCGAATGTTTTGATTGAAGAGATCGGCACTCAATCGCTTTCTTTGGGTCAAGTGTTGAGTTTAAGTGACTTTGAGAAAGCAGTCGATTCTATCTCTGCTCAGGACGTATCAGCACTGGCTGCTAAATTAATCAAAGGAAAGGGTGCCATGGCTTCTGTAGGAAAAACCCAAAATGTTCCCTATTTGGAGGATTTGGTCTAAATTGTAGTTAAGAGTTAACTCTTATTTCATTTACTAGAGTTTAGATGTAAATAATTGAATAAAATGTTATAATTTTTCGTTTGCTTTCAATTAAAACATTGATTGAAAATTGTTGTCAAATCTATTTGAAATGTAGTCAAAGGGGTATTCATTTCACAGAAACTCAAATGTGAAGCGCTTTCAATAAAAGAAAATTCTTAAAAAAAATGTCAATCCATTGAATTATGAACGACTTTCTTGATGGTTGACAGGATTCTGATCCAACAGACCAACAAACCCAGCAATCAAATACTGTTCATAAGTGTATATCAATAAACAAAACCTGTCTTCTCCTTCACTGCATGTATTGACACTGACCTTCATCTCACCGGTCAATGACCCCGAAAATGAATAAATAGGAAGTAAAAGTTTTTCAGAGCGAGTCAGTTATTGCCAAGAAGACAGGGCTCACACTTTTATTGATTGTTCTCACCTTAAAGATTGTTAAAGTTTTGCTGAATAAGTGTTTTGAGCAAAAATTTTATATTTGTGTCTTTCAATTGCGCTCTCAATGAGTGAAAGTTTCAAAAATGATTTTCTTGAAGCGATATTTCAGTATTTTTCTAATAATTCTATCGGTTTTAGCCGTTTATACGAAAGATAGTAATATTTCTGAACTAAAAACTTCAGATTTTCTTCAAAAAAGTGATCCAAAAGCCATAAAAAATGGATTTGACTTTAAAGGATCAGATATTAAGAGTAAGAGTCCCTATGAAATCAATTCACTTTATTCTATGCCAATGCATGGAAGGTCTGGTGTGGGTGGAGGCGATCTTTTCCGGCAGTTCTGGCACTCACTATATGTGGACAGAACTGCTTTTAACTCTTCGTTTGCTTTGAATGTTCCACTCTTTACGATAACAGTTCCGGGTTATGGTCGGGGACTTAAATACGAGACGCCTTTATCGGCACTGAATGTCGGTACGTCTCATCACTTGCACTAACATTTCCTCTTATTTCACTGTCTTTGTATGAACTGGTGGTTGATATGGGGTTCAGGCAATTTGGCAATGGCTGGAATTCTTGTCTTTTCGAGTATATCCTTATGGATGCCTATTCTCTTTCCTGAAGACTTGACAACAAAGAGAAGTTTCGACGCCGACATCAAAAGCATTCCTCATGTTTTGGCCAAACGTCTAATCAATATAACCGAAGCAGTGATCGGAAGATCAATGAATACAGAAGAGAGACAGGGTTTGGCCAATTTCATGACCAGTCGATTAGTAGGTGTCTCTGAATCTATAATGGGTTGGGTAGAAAAGTCCGTCGATGATTTACCGAACTTCCCTCGTTTGGACGCACAGGAATGTATGAAAAGGTGTATTTGCGAAGCACACAATCAGCCCAAGAAATATGGACTGACGGGTCTCGTCTTACAGTTATTCTTCCCGTAAGTGACACTCAGTTTTGGTATTAATTAATTTATTAATTTATGGATCAGTCCATACACTGAAGCAGAAGAGCCGCTCAAAATTGTATCGAAATACCAGTTGGCGGCCCGATATGGACGACAAGACAACGCCAATTGTGCGGCACAGTATGACGGCTGCTTAGTCAACTTTTTAGACATTGTTCAGGGTGTCATCAATTTGGTTTTCTGAATCAGTTCTGTCTAAAATTAAATCTTTTGCTGTCAACCATCGGTTCGCCATTTTCTTAATGAACTCTCACTTTTCAAACTTTGTTCACTTGAAGTATAAATGTTTTTCACTTAAAGCCATTGTATATAAAAATAAATTATTTATTCGTAAAAATTCCTTTTTTATTGAAGAAAGTGTTAAACATTTGTGAAATTGTAGTTTAATTAATGGTTTGTTTGAAAGCAATTAAATCCCAATAACTTTTGACGCGATTTAACCACTGTTTCCAATATTGATTGCACTGATCGATACTCAAGTGATGTATTTGAGCGTTACTCCCGTCCTCATAGGCATAGACCAGAACTACTTCATCGATGGGAAGGCAGTGTTGTGTCTCGTAATTGATTGCTCCCATGTAAGCGACGGCTTGCAAAGGGTTGTCATAAATATCTTTGAGGGAAGGCTTCAATTTTTCGGATGTCTTCCACTCGACAATAACGAGTTTCCCAGAATAATAGGCCACACAATCAACAATTCCTTTGTAACAGAGAAATGGATGGGAGACTGTAGTCTCGCACAGTTGCACGTCATGGAAGTGGTCCAAGACGTGCGATAAACTTTTCCATAGTTTTTCAACGCTTTCATTTAGAACAAGAGTCGACTCGTCTTTACTTCCGATGAAATTCTTGATATTCGTGTGAAGAAGTCTTCCTCGAAGAAGAAGATTCTTTTGGTATTGTCTGAAGCCCTGTTCACCCAATTGACCGATTTTCAATTTCTTCCATTTGTCTAAAGCGACCAACGATTGAACGGAAAGGGTTGAACTCAATATAGTGGTGACACTCGGATAATACAAACTCTTATTCAAATTGTTTTGTTCGCAATCTTTCAATACTTTAACCAAATCTTTGTTAACATTTTGAAAGTGTTTTAAATCAAAATCTTTATCTTTCAAAAGTGGGAACGAATCGATCGGACATTTGCTAAGAATTTGAGCCAATTTTATCTGTGATTCACTTTTTAATAAAGTTTTGGATTTCGAAGAATTGATAGAATTTGTGGACAAATTCCTCATCCATTTAATAGAGCCATAGGAAGAGAGGACAGTCCTTTTCCTCCAATTACTCAAACTTTGATACTTTGGAGAACTGTTCAAATGTATTGAATTCAATGGACTGATAGTCGAGTCGTTATATCCGACAATATTTACACTTTTATTGATTTTATTTGAATGAAAAAGTGATTTATTGCCAAACTGTTGTCCGATTAGATTTGAACATTCAGTCAAATGCTTATTGACTTTAACCACCGAAAACATTTCCGATTGACTCAGATTATTGTTGAAATATTCAATATGTATTCAATTTGATTAATCAAATTATTTACTTGTTTTTGAAATCAGAATCGGATCAAAACAAAGACAGAGTTTGAAAGCTGTGTTGGTTTTCAGTGACGTCACTATTGTTTATATTTTTTAAGCCAATCACTGAATTGAAGACAAAAATATTTAGTTTTCGTTTCTTTTAACATTGCATTGGTTTTGATGAGAAGATAATCACTGAAATCACTTCCAAATGTCTTTATTGAGTGCTTTCGTTAAAAATTCAGTGAACAGACTTTTGCCAAAACCTTATGTCTTGAGACAAACGGCTCGCTTAAGCGACGTATCGTTTGTCCACAGAGAAGCTGATCCCGACTCAAAAACTTTCGAATTTTCAGAAGAAAACAAAAAGGTTTGAAATGATTTGTTGATTGTGTCCACAAAATATATGTTGGTTTGAATAGAGGGCTGAAGCCTTGATAGGCATATATCCGGAGGGCTATAAATGTGCGGCTGTTATACCACTCTTGGATTTGGCTCAAAGACAATATGGTTTCTCATTAAGTCCTATCAAATGATTAATAATTGAGTATTTGATCCAAAGGTTGGTTACCATTGAAGGCAATGAATTACGTGGCCGACTATCTAGAAATGCCGCGAATGCGTGTGTATGAAGTGGCCACCTTTTACACCATGTTCAACAGACAACCTGTCGGTGAGTCTGTCCTTCCCCTCTCTTAACCCAATTCAATGGTTAGGTTTGTCTGTTAGGCAAATATCACGTCCAGGTCTGCACAACCACTCCCTGTATGCTTAGAGGCGCTCAAGAACTCTATGAATACACAAAAGATTTGTGCAAAGGAGACAAAGACTTCACAGTTGTCGAAGTTGAATGTCTGGGCGCTTGTGTTAACGCACCGATGATACAAATCAATGACGACTATTACGAGGACTTAAGCCATCAAAACGCTAAACAAATAATAGAAGACCTAAAAGCCGGTCGTAAACCAAAAGCCGGTCCTTCTATTGAAAGCGGAAGGTTTTCATGCGAACCACAGGGCGGCCTCACATCATTAACTACTCAACCGACTGGACCTGGTTTTGGTTGTCGTACAGACCTTTAATCAAATTCTTTGAAAGGATAGATACTGTGATGACTGCACCTCTACCTAAAGGCAATGTTCACTTAGCCTTTCAATGGGACTCTCCCTCTGGTCATCACATATATTATTGATTTAGATTTCAATTAAATTTAAAAAATTAATTCAATGTTTATTTGACTTAAATTAATCAAAAAAAAGGGTCAATTATTGCATTAATTCCAAAGTCCGACGAATATCACATATTTGTGGCGAAGTATTCTTTGGCGAAACGAACGGAATCTAACCTTACGTTAAATAAAGGATGAATTGGAGCCTAAAATAAGGTTTAAAAAGGGATTAAAAAATGTTTTAAACAAATATTGTTTCATCGAATACTCACGACTTTGTTATTTTCGGGACCGACTATCAACTGAGTGGACAAAGAGTTCTGAGCGATCGAAAGGCCCGATAAGTCATAACAGGTATGATAATAATCGCGGGGTTTTGTCGGCTTATCGATCATCCCTCCATTATTTTCTTGACAACAGCACAGAAGATATTCTTGTAAATATTGTTGATTGAAAAGCCATGTATTGGCCGGCAATAGCTTTGAATCTATTTTTGAATTCTTAATTAATTTCGATTCAAATCAGAGAAGACATACTTTTTTGAGATAAAACAATATGAACGATAGGAAGAACGGCTGCCTCCCAGAATGAATAGCACCCGTCCACTAATTTATTTGTTCTGAAACCCAAAGCATTTCATTAGAACTTTAAACAATTTGTGACCAATGAAGAGGACATACCTGCCGGCGAAGCCGCCCTCATATCTTTGTTGTTTATTTGTGACCCACTGAAGGAGACATTTAATGTTACACCTGTCCAAACAGTTTAGTAAAACAAGGGCTGCCACCGCACAGAAGGTGTAGCCGCCGTGCGCTTCATGGCCGGGCGCTGCACCGAACCCACCCTCATATGTCTGACATGATAGCAACCACTCAGGAGTTTTGTCAAACAACTCAGAGCTATCGATTTGCAACAGTTTGGCCACAGATATGGCACAATATGCACCTCTAATACACCATTAATATTAAGGTCAAATTCAAACTTGTTCAATTAACTATTGAAATTAGTACCGAATGTCGATTTCTCCGCCGGAATGCATTTTAAACGACCCGTCCTTTTGTCTCATTCGCAATAAAAACTCGTTTATATCTGACTTATTAATAGATTTCAATGCATTTTCATTGGAAAGAGTGACCAAAGCATTGACCGCTGCATAAGTTGTGGCCAAATGTGAGATTTGTTGAGGGCCTCCACCATAGCCCCCACCTTTATTAGTGCAGTGCTTTAAAAATTGTGTTACTCTTAAAGCATTTAATTCTGTTTGTAAAAAGTTTGCCATCAATTAAGTGATTATTAGTTTAATTAAACACTAATGAGACCTAAGTCTTGAGTGTCGTCGAGAATGGCCAGAGAGTGGGTTATCCAATATGTGAGCCACGGACGGGACGCGTCCAGACATTGGAATGATTGTTGGAGAGGGTGAACCAGACCCCGAACCAAATACTTGATATGCTTGTCTCTTAGCAGATGCGGCACTCTTTAAAAACATACCACCGATTAGATAATAGTTAAGAACTGTTTCCTTACTGATTGTCATCTTTGAAAGAACTCTCAATCAATTGAAAGCATTTCTCAACAGATTCTTCGACTTTTCTCTGAGATTCAAAAGAAATGTTAAATGGTTTGTCTGAAAGAGTGACTCCTACTTGTTCTTCACTGGTATGGCTAATGAGTCCGTCGTTGTTGTATTTGGTTAGCAGTTCTTTATCGAGACATCTCAACATTGTTTGGTTAATCAATTAATTCAAATTAATATTAAAATTGTTGTATTTATTAGAGAATCAAATGAATGAAAAACTCGTGGGTTTTCGTTAGCCTTAAAACCCATTTAAATGATTTAGACTTGAATTGAATGCCAATTATGGCAATGAAGGGATGGCACTCGACTTTCACAAACAATCACTTGTATGCCATCTGAACAGTGAATGACTGGTGAGAGGGACAGAGGGTGTGGTATCCCAAACGCACTCACCTTCACGTCAGTAATCAATACCAGTTGTACTCTAACTCTCATTCAGTCCACTATTTCGATGTTTGGCTCAGTTTTGCCAGAAATTGAATTTGTTTTGATTACATAAACATCTGTCTTATTAATTGTCTTTTACCATCGATTAGAAGAAGCCATGTCTTCAAGTACTTCCAATATGTTTTGTTCCCGTTGTAATGAAGGCTTTGAGGAGAGGGAGAAGATTGTTAACTCCGGTAATTGTCCACTATTTGATTCTTTACCATTCAATTCATTTCTTTTATTCAAAACAATTGTAATTAATTTAAATGTTTGTCATTATTTTAGTTCAGTTTTTGTTAATTAGTTGAACATACAGTTTGAGTAAATCACTACTACTTTGAGATAAAATTTTATTAAATTGATAGCTTTACCGTCTCTACCGCCCAAACATTGACAAACCTTGATCAACCTTTATAATCGAGGCAATATCCTCGGGCTATAATCAGCTAATAGTGTTCTAATTTCAATAAAACTCATTAATCGGAACATTTAAAAGCCATCTGAAGTTAAATATTTGTCGGATCCAAATATTTTTCAAATTCAAAATCTTCAGAATTTTGAAAATTCTTTACTTTCATTAAACGGTTTATTCATGACTTGCCCTCAAAGCATGTATTCTTGATAAAAGTTAATTTTACCCAAAAGGTCAGTCTTTTAGAATTTGATTATTTATTTTTGTTATTTCTTTAAATGTAAACATTTTCTTTAGAATTACTTTAATGTAAATTTAGTTAAGTTGAACAAGATGATCGGAATTTCTTAACTTGTTTATAGGATTAGAGAATGGCAATTTTCAAAACCAAGTATTAAAGTGAAGAGTCTTTTAAGTTAAGATATGTTTGAATGTTTTGTGGAATAGGAGGAGAGGTATGGCATCAGTCGTGTTTCGTTTGCGCCCAATGTTTCCGTCCCTTCAGCAAAGACGCCATATTTTATGAATTCGAGGGCAGAAAATATTGTGAACACGACTTCCACGTCCTTTTCGCTCCCTGTTGTGGAAAGTGCGGCGAATTCGTGATCGGTATTACTATTGATTAGTGTTTGTGACCAACCATTAAGTCATTGATATCACAGGTCGAGTAATCAAAGCCCTGAACAACAATTGGCATCCGATGTGCTTCCGGTGCGAGTTATGTCAGACTACTCTCGCAGACCAGGGATTCATTAAAAATGCCGGTATTTCCCTATCAGTAGAAATTGCAATCAAATTGTTTTAAAAGTTTGTTTGACCCGAAGGTCGAGCCCTGTGTCACGACTGCAACGCCAAAGAGAAAGCGGCCGCAATCGGCAAATATATCTGCTTTAAATGTCACGCCATTATCGATGAAGGAATTCCTCTCAAATATAAGGTATATTCTTATAATTTGAAGAAAAATAAATAATTGAATGGCATATTAGGGAGAGCCATACCATCCCTATCACTTCAACTGCAAGAACTGTGGCGTCGAATTGAATTCTGACGCCCGAACTATCAAAGAGGAATTGTATTGTCTTCGATGTCACGACAAGATGGGAATTCCTATCTGTGGCGCCTGTCATCGACCCATTGAGGAGCGTATAGTGACGGCGTTGGGCAAGAACTGGCATGTTGAGCACTTCGTCTGTGCCAAATGCGAGAAACCATTTCTGGGTCACCGTCACTACGAAAAGAAGGTATGGATTACCACAAACACTATTTTTTGCATATCAACTGTCATTTTGTAAATGTTTAGGGTTTGGCGTATTGTGAGACACATTACCACCAATTGTTCGGAAACCTATGTTTTGTGTGCAATCAGGTAATACAGGGGGATGTGTTCACTGCTCTGAACAAGTCGTGGTGTGTCCATCACTTCGCCTGTAGTTTTTGTGACACAAAGCTGACCCAAAAATCAAAGTTCTATGACGTGGACCTGAAGCCCTGTTGCAAGAAATGTTACGACAAGTTCCCCGGAGAGCTTAAAAAGCGGCTTAAGAAACAATACACTGAGAGAACGATTACCACTAAAAGTATTCTCTAAGCAAACGATTGTTCCTCAAAGGGTTCACTCAATGCATTTGTTTGTCATTAGACCTTCCAATTAATATTTAACTAATCGAAGAAAAGTGCCATTAATTGACTGACATTAACGTTGAGCTAACATTTAATCATTTAATTGCTATTTATTGCTAACTATTTTCTATATGAAAACAAAACAGTTATATATAAAGAAATTTATTTTAAACAAAATTTAGTGAATTCTTCTAATCTGGTCTATGAATGACAATAATATCATATAATGTGTTCAACTCTTAAACCTTTATATCAATTATTAGTTCTCGAAATATATGTAATCCTGAAATTGAAATCACAATTAAAGATTGAATGACTCGTTACTAATAATTTGAAATGTGATCAAGCTCACAATAAGAAAGGCGGCCGACAATAGCACTGCTTTCATATTGACGTCCAAATCCTGAAAAGACAAAATCAAATGATCCTCATATAAGCAAGATGTCAATTTTGGAAAATACCAAAGGAAAGGAAACCCTGAAAAAGTCGGTATCGGTCAGAGCTGTCAATAAAAATTAGTAGCCTTTCAAAAATTTGAGTTCATTTGATGAATTACTTTCACGAAGACATCCGGACCATATTTTCGATATTTTTCCAATTCTGACCCTTTGGCTTCCCGCTAACACATCAAAGTCGACGTCACCGCAACAACAGCTGCACGTTATTAACGGGCCTTCAATTATGAAAACGGTTTGTCTTAAGCTATTCTCTACACGAAATAAAGGGTAACAGATAGACCACTCTTGAATGACGTAACCGATAATATTGCCCCGGGGTGCTTCCACTGTAATTTCCTTCAGGAATGCAACAATTATTCATTAGTTAATAAATTGAAACCAAGAATTGTTATCGACATCAAACCTGTAGACAACAGAAACAGAGACAACTATCACATCTGAGGGGTCGTCGAAAGTGAATGACTTCCCGTTCGTTATTATCAGAGATTTCCATATGGAGGGGTCGAATCTGAGTGCAACAACAGCGACTACAGAACTCACTGTCTGCAACATTAAATAAATTGCAAATCAATTTTTCAGTTTTTCAAAAATCCATACTTTCATTAGCTTTGAATAAATTTTGTCCCAAAGTATTTTGTATCGAATATTTGTTCTTCATTTCACATCCGATCAGCACTGAAACCATTAAATTGTCGTTTAAAACAAATTTATTTAAAAACTTTTCTGACATTTTAATCAAAATAAATTTAATCAGAGAAAAATATTTGCCTAAATGAAGCGCTTCTGACTCTGCATTAGCACTAACTTAAAATCCACATAAAGTAGACTGGTCAACTATCA
Organism: Euzetes globulus; assembly: GCA_034695525.1. NCBI lineage: Eukaryota > Metazoa > Arthropoda > Arachnida > Sarcoptiformes > Euzetidae > Euzetes > Euzetes globulus. Next base: position 20,622 of record JAQIWP010000311.1, read on the forward strand.
AGCTCTTGCCTGGTTTCATTTTCAATGCTATCAAAATAGATCTCAGGGAATTGAAAACTAAACCTTATTCAAATTCAATGTAACTATTGAAAGACATCTCATAAACGACCGAGATGGTTTATCTGAATGCATTTTTATAAGGAATCGGACCAAGGGCCGTTATAAATAAGTTTCTTAGTTAAATTCAAGCCTATTGCCTAGCCAAAATAATTAAATCAGTAAATTTAAACCTTCAACAAGTTGAACTTTTTCTTTGATGAGTAACTGATTGACGGTTAGCAAGTGTTCGAGTCCGGGGGCACAAACGGGTGCTGTGTGTCCGTCCATTCCGCCCATGGCTTTAAAATTAAAACAATTATATTGAATTTGTTCATTTATTGATGGATGAGTCATACATTGAGCTAAACTAACTGTCGTCGGCTGATTTGTAATCACAGTTTTTGTGTTTGTGTTGACTTCATTTTTACTTTGACTTTGACTGTCGTAAGAATTCTGACTCCGAATGCTTTCTTTACCGGCGATCGACTTATTTTGTTTGGCGTTTTGTGCCTCCATTTATGACCCTATTATTTGTCGATATTTTATTAGTTAATAAACTTCCAAACTTTTAATTTTCCAAACTTTTTTAAAATCTGAATAAATTGATTGCAATACAAGAGTTTAATTTAGATTCACTTTAGATTCAAATGCCTTTTCAATGGTTGAAAATTCTCGCTCTTTATTCGCTATGCAATTCAGAACAGAACTCATTGTTAGAACAAATTTCCTTCTGATTATTAAAACTTAAAGTTTATCTCTAAACGAATACTGAAGAAGAAACTGCTATTCTTTATCATCCATGCAATGGTTTCTATTGTGAAAATGGTGGACATCCACCAAAGAATAGTTTCATTCGTCAAAAGAAAATTTTGAAACTTCTTAAAGAAATAAAAGTTTTTCAAACGAAATGTGTCTGAAATCCATTAGAATTGAAGACAACATAAATGAAAGACTCAATCCTCTGAAGACGTGAACAAAGTCCAGAATTAAGAGAAAAGTGTTTCGGCACACATTACGAATGAGTTGTAGAGGTTCAAGTTTATTTAAAATTATAATGATCAGATTACTAATTAACCTTTAAAAGCAAACGTTTCGCTTATGGAAAATTTTGTTCAAACCACAATGGTGTTTCTAAAATTTTTTAACTTTCAAAATATTTAATTTAGTTATGGATGGAAAAATTCTATAATAACCATGAATAAAAATAAGCCTAATAGTTTTAAAATTTACAAAATGTTCCATAAGTGGACTTTGGTCTTTAAAACTTTGGTCCTTAAAGGGTTAAGAAAAACTTGCGTATAATATAATATAGTCGGACGAATCCATTCTTTGCAAGTTGTGAATATCTACATGATCATTTGCATTTAAATGATCTTGATCTCAAATTTTCCTTAAAGTTTTTCTTATAGTCACTATACAGACATTCCGACGAATACATTGAATATTATATGACTATCGATAGAAAATCAATTCTGATAATTGTCTCCTTTTTTAACTGAGAGCCAGATATAACTGTCAAAATCTGGACACTTCCATGATTTGTAAAAACAGGTCAGACTGTGCTATTGCAAGTTTAAGAGGTTTAACTGTATTACTGTTTCTATAACTCAATGCATGAGTGATGGCATTGAATAACAAATAAAAATATTCAAAACAATTTTTGATCACTTCGTTTGACAAATTTATTTTCATTTAAATATGTCGGACACTTCCCAATCTTCTGGTAATTTATCCTTTTTATCAAATAACTCGAATGATTTTGTCTTATTGTTGTCCAACAGATCCACTAAAAGAAGATAATTCAGAAAAAAGTAAACCAATTTTTTAAAATTAAAATACAAATCATTAAAACTAAAGCATATCTTCCCGAAGAATCTGAGTCTCATTCGTCAAAAGACAGGCCACAAGAGCCGACTGAAGACACTTCAATGAGTATTAGATATTGTCTTATTTTGTTATCATTTAATTTATGGTTAAATTTGTTTTCAGTGGAAAAACTGACAAAAATCTTTGCAAATAATTTAAGACTTAATGAAAGTAAGGAAAATGTGGAGAAAATATTGGATGAGACGTCTGTCGATGCGGTCGTCAAATATATAAAGAGTGGTAAATGCAAGAACATTGTGGCGATGGTCGGCGCCGGCATTTCCACCGGTATTTCACATTTTCATCTTTTCTTAAATTTACTGCACACAAAGGGGTCGGACATAAGCCGACTCTCAATTTTCAAGAGTTATAAATACATATTCATTAGATTTGAGTACAAATTGATTATATTTACGTTTAAATGACATACAGTTCTTAATCGGTTTAAATCTAGTTTTCTAATCGATTACTTAATTTAATTTGCTGTGAAAGCGGCCGGAATTCCTGACTTTCGAAGTCCTGGGAGTGGTCTTTACGACAATTTGAGCAAATACAATTTGCCGACACCGGAATGTATATTCGATATCTCTTTCTTCCGGGTAATATACTTGAAATGATATTTATAAAAACTATTCGTCAAATTATTTAATTGATAATCAGGAAAATCCGGACCCTTTTTTCGATTTGTCGCGACAACTATTTCCTGGGAGTTTGAGACCGACTTCGAGCCATTATTTCCTCAAATTATTAAATGACAAGAATTTACTGAAAAGACTGTACACTCAAAACATCGATACTTTGGAACGATTGGCCGGAATTCCCGATGAAAAATTGGTGGAAGCTCATGGCACTTTCCACTCTTCCCATTGCATCGACTGCAAAGAGGAATACACTTTTGAGTGGATGAAAGGTTAATCAACTCATTTGTCACCTATTATCTGACTTTTAGTATTTCAGAGAAGATATTCAAAGATCCAAAGGCTCCGAAGTGCGAAAAGTGTGGCTCAACTGTAAAGCCTGATATAGTTTTCTTCGGTGAACGACTTCCCGAGAGGTTCTTCCGTCTCTGCGATGAAGACTTTGAAGACTGCGATCTTTTAATAATAATCGGAACATCGCTTACAGTCCAACCGTTTGCTGGACTCGTCGATAACGTTCGGCCCATAACTCCTCGACTATTGATTAATAAAACGAAATGTGGAAAATCTTCACAAATTGCTCGTCTTCTTGGTTTAGGATCTGGTCTTGACTTCGACTCAGAGAACAATTACAGGGATGTTTTACTTCTTGATGAATGCGATAAAGGCTGTCAACAATTAACAGAAGCTCTTGGATGGGATCAAGAACTTCAAGAATTGATATCTTCAACCATTTAAGTCATTTGACTTCCAAAAAGTGGTCGTTTTTAAATTCAAAATAATCAAAATGAGATAACTTTAGTGTCATTCCCATTGGATCACCTATTTGTGGCTCCTTTGGGACTAAATGGACGGTTTGTCCACTAATATGTTGTTTTTGTTAATATTAATTAATTTTATTAAAACAAATAACTGTTAATAATTTTAACCCTGAATGTCCTTGTATATTTTAATCTTATTCAGAAATGTCATTCAAAAGCGATAAAAAATGGATTTGACTTTAAAGGATCAGATCTGAAGAGTAAGAGTCCCTATGAAATCAATTCACTCTATTCTATGGCAATGCATGGAAGGTCTGGTGTTGGCGGAGACCATCTGTTCCCGCAATTCTGGCACTCACTACAAGTGGACAGAACTGCTTTTAGTTGTCTGGCAATGGCTGGAATCCTTGTCTTTTCGAGTATATCCTTATGGATGCCTATTCTCTTTCCTGAAGACTTGACAACAAAGACAAGTTTCGACGCCGACATCAAAAGCATTCCTCATGTTTTGGCCAAACGTCTAATCAATATAACCGAAGCAGTCATCCGAAGATCAATGAATACAGAAGAGAGACAGGGTTTGGCCAATTTCATGACCAGTCCATTAGTCGACAACCTCTCCTTATATTTAGTAAACATTGTTTTCTTTTCAGAACTAATAAAACTTGAATTTAAAGACAAAATTGTTCTTTAAATTCAATGTTTTATAGAAATGAAAACAAATTGTTTGACATTTGTTTGAAAGCTTGTAATCATTCAAAAATACAATTAAATTACAACAAAACCTTTGATTGGATTCCTTTCATAAGGCTTTCCATTCAATAAGTATTGTCTTCGAGACGGCAACCCCTCGACAATAAGCACATTATTTATGAGCCAACCATTAAGTTAAGGTACAGTGTCTTTGAACGACACAATTGTCTGCAAAACATTGCAAAACATGTGTGGCTTCGAAATCGGCCGCCATTTGTCTGATAAGAATGAAGTCAAATGAAGAGCTAAAAACAGACAACAAATCAGTGGCCGAAAAAATGGTAATTATAAGAAATGAATTGATTGAGTGGTGATGTAATGATTGTTTGTCAGATCCAGATCGTAGAGGGCTGTCGAATACCCACCAAAATGAGATACACTAACGATCCTCCAAAAGACTGGCGTAAGTGACAGACCATTTGAAATGTACTAATTGTTTGTCGTCGACCACAGCCTGGGCTGAGATACTCAGCATAAGAGACAGTTCTAACGGAGACACTCATTATTACATCCATTACATCGATTACAACAAACGTTTGGACGAATGGGTGACAAAAGAAAGATTCGACTTAAATAGACTGACTCTTCCCAAGAAGGAAAACAAAAGTGCTCTGAAGAACGGGTCCCGACCCTCCTCTCCCGACAGAGAAATTGTATTTATAAACAAAAAGCCAATAATTTGGGAACCATTTGAATATCTATTTTTTTGTTCAGAGCGTTGATATCGATGTCTCGCAGGAAAGCTTTTCAATCCCTAGTTTGGAACCGACTCCTATTGAACACAAAGAAGTGGTGGAAAACGGCAGTTCTTCACTCTCTCCTTCGGTCACAACAGTATCCAATTTACCTAAAAAGACACCACAAGTGGGCCGTAAACGAAAGTTTGCGGCCATTTCTACGCCAGTGGTCACAAACGAGGATCAAGATTCCCAAGATTCATTAGTGCCAGTGTTAGCTGCCGGTGCCAGTGGTGCGGTAGTGGCGCCCCGCACCAGCGGCAGTCTTACCGTTCACCACAACGACGATATCATTACTCGAATCAAGAATATAGAAATGTTAGAATTGGGTCGACACCAGATCCGACCATGGTACTTCTCACCTTACCCAGTTGAATTAGTTACTCTACCCTGCATCTATTTGTGTGAATTTTGCCTAAAATACGTAAAGTCTCGCAAATGTCTGAAACGGCATAGCATTAAGTGTTGTTTAAGACATCCGCCCGGAAACGAGATATACCGGAAGAATACGATTTCATTCTTCGAAATCGATGGCCGAAAGAATAAGTTATACGCACAGAATCTGTGTCTTTTGGCCAAATGTTTTCTCGACCACAAGACTCTTTACTACGACACCGACCCCTTTCTCTTTTACATAATGACTGAAATCGATAACCGAGGCTTTCATATCGTCGGTTATTTCTCCAAAGAGAAAGAGTCGTCTGAAGACTATAACGTGGCCTGTATTCTGACATTACCTCCATATCAAAGGAAGGGCTTCGGAAAAATGTTAATACAATTCAGTTATGAATTATCCAAATTTGAGGGCAAAACGGGAAGTCCCGAAAAGCCTTTAAGTGATTTGGGACTTCTCTCGTATCGGAGCTATTGGTCCGAAACTATTTTAGAAATTTTAGTCAATTCCAAAACAGTAGACCCGAACGAAAAGCCACAAATCACTATTCATGAGCTGTCGGAACAGACTTCCATCAAGAAGGAGGACGTGATCTCAACCCTACAGTACCTCAACCTTATTAACTACTATAAGGGACAGTACATCATCACAATAACGAAGGAAGTGCTCGTTTCTTACGAGAGAGCCATACAAAAGCGCAAAATCCGAATTGACCCGAAGTGTCTTCACTGGACACCGAAGGACTGGTCCAAACGCGGCAAATGGTGACCACTTTTGTTATTATTATTTACATATTTTAGTCATTTATTTATTTTCATTTCATTGAACTTTATTTTGCCTTTAATTGTATTTTAATACTTATATTCATTGAATTTTAGATCCAATAAATGCATGACTTTTTAATATCAAATTTCGACTTATTTTGCGGACATATTATTCACTGAACTGAGCAATGATTTCGATTCAATTGTTTTGGTTTTCAAATCAATCCATTATTTGATTTTATAAACTGTGAGTTGAATGCGATTTACAGACAACTAATAAATAGTTAAACTCTGTTCTGATTACCGATCGAACCAATACTCACTTTCGATGTAAATATCGACCGATTGATCGCATATTATGTCATTTTTGGGGTTCATATTCATCTGAAGACTCACTTTCGGACAACCCATTCAAATGGCATTTCATTTTTATTGTAATATAATTTAAACCTTTTTGTTATTTATATAATTAATTAACTTATTTGTCAATCTATTTAATGTAATATATATTAAATAAAAATTTTAAATTTTTAACATTCGATTAGCTGTTTATTTACAAAACAATAGTAACCAAGGTAAGGCTCCAGATAAATGAGTTAGGGGTGTAACCAAACCTGCCTTTATGGCCACTTATACAGTATATATAAAATTATGCGCTCATATCGATATATTTATACACCTTATCAATAGATTTTGATCACGTGATCACTATTAGGTACTTTTTATGAAATCAAATTATCTCTTATTGTTTAAAAGTTATTCAAAAAATAGAAGCTACAAGATTAATTGACCGCCTATTTATTATACCGCAGTGATGGTCAATCAAAGTTTTTTCAGGGGGGGGGGTATACGGGGTATTTTGTCAAGTGCTGTTGGGGGTATAAGGTAAGATAAAATGGTGGACTTAAATAGCGCTGAAAACGGCCAATCTCTTCTAAATCCTTTTAAATAAAGAACAAAATGGCGAATTTTTGGCGACCATTTGTAAAAATATCTGTTCTTTGGATGACATTACCAAAAAATTTCTAAAATTTACCCCAAAAATTAGCGGAGACTCGGTTATGTTTCCAGTTTACGGGGAACCTAGGATGGACCTAGGTTGGCCACCTAGGATTATGCGAAATAATTAAGATTAATGAATTACTTAAAACTTTGAGATTTGAGGCTGCCACCCTACTGACCCCTTGGGTCCTGTAACTTTGTAACCCCTGGTTAATATACTGTTCATTAAACAGTAGGTATATTTAACTTAAATCAATATTAGCACAATCACAACTTATTTTGAATTTTTCGATTCTCAATTTTTTCTTTTGAATTAATCTTTCCTGATTTGACCTGCACATCTGGGCGGAACACAGCTCTACATAAAATAGGGTAAATTAGCCGCAGCTCCCTTTTAAATTCTCATTTCAAATAATGCCCTTAGTTTCAAATAATTAATCAGATTTGTTAGAGCTAAGACAAGACATCACCCAGGTATAAAACAACAATTATTCAGTACTTGACAATCAAATATTAGTATTTTATCGAATACACATCACTATGTGAGAGGTAATACTCATAAAATTCTATTTGCCCTTTTTTGAAAATCGAAAAAATCATGATAACAATTCTACATAATGATTATACAATTCTTATAAGAGTAGAGACAATTCATAACATTCATAGGAAGTGCATAGTTCAGATTTGTAAACAGGATATTTAATGACTCATATTTTTATATGAACTTGCCTACAATACTAAAACAATGAATTAGCTAAGACTGGTGTAGAGGTAATTGCAGATAATTTTGAGAAAATGATAATCATTTTATTGACGACTGAAACATAATTTGTTAAAACATTGGAAAATAAACCTAATATTCAAAGAATATTTAATTTTTTACTAAAATATTTGACGAAACATTCGTTTGCTTTTGTTTTTCAGAACAAATACTTTGTATGTCATCGATATTATAGACAACTTTGAGGAGAAGTGAACAACTGGGACAACGCGCCACACCCTCACCATTCTCCAAATCCTCCTGGACAAAACAATCAAATGTCAACACTTTTTCAAATACCTTTTTGGAACTTGTACAATTATTTCTAAACTGAAGGAAAACTGGTAAAAAGTATAAATAAACTTGCTCATTATAATGTATCTCTAATAGTGGGTCAACTGAATTTAGAAAGGTAATATTTAACTCCAGTAAACAAATTGAGCTTGCTTCAAGACATCCACTTAAATAATGGTTCATTTTAGAATCAATTATTTAAAAAGGACTGTTATGAAAATGGCTTCTAAAAATAGCTAGCTGTTTTTCACCAATGTTTTGAGAGGAAACAAATAAAACATGAAATTGAAATAATGTTAAAAAATAATACCTTGGTGATAATGAAAGTGTCACCGCAAGGACAGGGATAGCTGAATGTCTCGGTCTCGCTGTCATACTCGAAGTCCTCTATCTCGACCTCGTCGTGAAATATGCCGTCTTCTGATTCGTTGGTCATTTCAACTAATTATCCTTACAATTAATAATCAATTGATTCGGTATTACTGTTAAAACTGATAAAAACTTAAATTTCAAATTAAAAGTCTTTTAGCGATAAACACACGTTTTGGTCATTCAATTAAAACGACAGAACGTAAAGTACGTTGAAGTAAATCATTTGGGAATACAGTCTAACCTCTATTAAAAGAATCCGATATAAGAGAATTCACGGTTAAAGAGTATTTTTCGCATAACATAGGTTTAAAGTTAGGTTGCACATTTAAGAGAAATCTGGATTAGTCTTGCAAAATTGAGTCCCGACTCCCTTTCAGTCCCTTTACTCCCGACTCCCTTAAAGGGATTAGAAAGGGATTGAGACAAAATTTAATGGAA